>CM062295.1:153239774-153318785 GCA_031216915.1 Pictodentalium vernedei
CAATTCTTAAAAAAATCTTCTTCTCAAGAACCAGCAATAGCAGAGACTTGATATTTGGTATGCAGCTTCCTTTTGAGGTGTAGACTCAAGTTTGTTCAAGAGAAGTTTGTAGGTCTATACTTGGCGATGTTATGGGAGGAGCAAAAATTTTGGCCCCACCCCCAAATTTCTATTTTTTAAACCGAGAGGCCAATTTGAACCAAATTTTATGTGAGGGCTTATTGGGTCATAAGTACCTAATTTATGCAGAAATTTTTTTTCCTGTAGCCCCCGTGGGAACCGCAGGAGCTAAAAATAGAAAAAAATTAAAACGCCCATATCTCCAAAACTGCACGGCACCGAGAATTTTTATTTGGTGTGAAGCTTCCTTAGGACCAACAGAAAGAACTGGTAAAAAAAAATTGCCATCGGTTTTATCATAGGGTACAGTTTCGGGACTTTGAAAAAATGCTGAGTCAGCACTTTTTAACACTGTAGGCAATGGGAAAAACATTAAAAAATCTTCTTCTCCAGATCCAGCAGGCAGAATCTTTTGATATTTGGTATGCAACATTGGAGGGTGGATCTGATTCAAGTTTGTTCAAATCGGCCCCCTGGGTTCATATTTGGGCTCAGTATAGGAGCCCGATTTCGAACTTAGTGCATTTCAGGCAAATTTCTTAAAAAATCTTCTTCTCCAGATGCAGCAGGCAGAATCTTTTGATATTTGGTATGCAACATTGTGGGGTGGATCTGATTCAAGTTTGTTCAAATTGGCCCCCTGGGTTTATATTTGGGCTCAGTATAGGAGCCCAAATTTGAACTTACTGCATTTCAGGTAAATTTCTTTGAAAATCTTCTTCTCCAGATCCAGCAGGCAGAATCTTTTGATATTTGGTATGCAACATTGTGGGGTGGATCTGATTCAAGTTTGTTCAAATCGGCCCCTTGGGTTTATATTTGGGCTCAGTATAGGAGCCCAAATTTGAACTTAGTGCATTTCAGGCAAATTTCTTTGAAAATCTTCTTCTCAAGATCCAGCAGGCAGAATCTTTTGATATTGGGTATGCAACATTGTGGGGTGGATCTGATTCAAGTTTGTTCAAATCGGCTCCCTGGGTTTATATTTGGGCTCAGTATAGGAGCCCAAATTTGAACTTAGTGCTTTTCAGGCAAATTTCTTAAAAAATCTTCTTCTCCAGATCCAGCAGGCAGAATCTTTTGATATTTGGTATGCAACATTGTGGGGTGGATCTGATTCTATTTTGTTCAAATCGGCTCCCCTAGATTCATATTTGGGCTCACTATAGAAGCTCGAATTTGAACTTAGTGCAATTTCAGGCAAATTTCTTCAAAAATCTTCTTCTCCAGATCCTGCAGGCAGAATCTTTTGATATTTGGTATGCAACATTGTGGGGTGGATCTGATTCCAGTTTGTTCAAATCAGCTACCTGGATTCATATTTGGGCTCACGATAGAAGCCCAAATTCGAACTTAGTGCATTTCAGGCAAATTTCTTTGAAAATCTTCTTCTCAAGATCCAGCAGGCAGAATCTTGTGATATTTGGTATGCAGCATCCTTAGGGGGCTGAGATTCAAGTTTGTTCAAGCCCTGTCCCTAGGTCCATATTTGGGCTCACTGTGGGAGCTTGAATTGTAACTTTGTTCGAAATGAGGAATTTTCTTAAAAAATCTTCTTCTTCAGATCCAGCAGTCCGAATGGTTTGATATGTGGTGAGTAGCATCCTTGGGGGGAGGGGGGGATTCAAGTGTGTTAAAGCCAAGTCCATGGGTCCATATGTGGGCTCCCTGTGGGAGCCCAAATTATAACTTAGTCAATATGAGGAATTTTTCTTTAAAAATCTTCTTCTTCAGATTCAGCAGTTGGAATGTTTTGATATTTGGCATGGAGCAACCTTGGGGGCTGAGATTCAAGTTTGTTCAAGCCAAGTGGTTCATATTTGGGCTCACTATGGGAGCCTGAATGACAACTTAGTTCAAAATGAGGAATTTTCTTTAAAAATCTTTAGATCCAGCAGATGAATGCTTTTGATATTTTTTATGCAGCATCCTTAGGGGGGTAAGATTCAAGTTTGTTCAAGCCCTGTCCGTAGTTCCATATTTGGGCTGATTGTGGGAGCTCGAATTGTAACTTGGTTCAAAATGAGGAATTTTCTTTAAAAAATCTTCTTCTTCAGATCCAGCAGTCGGAATGTTTTGATATTTGGTGTGCAGAATCCTTAGGGGTGTGAGATTCAGGTTTGTTAAAGCCAAGTCCCTGGGTTCATATATGGGCTCCCTGTGGGAGCCCGAATTATGACTTAGTTCAGTATGAGGAATATTCTTTAAAAATCTTTTTTTAGATCCACTGGTCAGAATATTTGGATATTTGGTTTCAGCTTTTCTTAGGAGGAGCAGATGCAACTTGTGGAAATCAATTCTCTGGGTTGATATTTAGGCTACCATGTCAGGTGAGCGCCCTCAGGCCCCCTGGGGCCTCTTGTTTCAGTAACAGGTACGTTCCTTTGTATAAGAGTAGTTTTACTTTGTAGAATTACCACAAACAAGCGGACAATCCCTCCAATTGACCAAAATGCGCCCAAAACAACCGTAACAGACTTGTACTCCCCCATCTAGGGTTTTTAGTAGTAGCACGTAATGCTATAGGATCGAGAGTATGTTCTATTACACTAAAGTACTGGTCCAGATTTTCCAAGAACCCTATTTTTGTGCCTATTACAGGTACTACTCTAACACTAGCAGTATGTCTAGCCCAAACTAGCTCTAGTTCGTTCCCTCGTCCAAGTCTTATAATCACCAGTGCTTGGTTTCCCATAACATGTAAGCAGAGTTATCTTCAGTGTGTATAACGAAAGCCTATATGATTCTTATAGCCACGAATCCATCGAAGAGTTACTGAAAAGTCATTGCTCAAGCGACTCAAATCCCATCGAGCAAATGAGCTATAGAACAAATACTCGTTTGAGTGACTCGAACATACTTTCTTCGACTCATTTAGGTATTTGAGGAAAGCCAGTATACAAAATGCCCGACGGAACAGCATATCACCCTAACAACACGAGCTGCGCATGCGCACTAAGACCACGTATCACTATGAAATGACGCCACAAGATGACCGCTCACGCGGGCTAGCACATCAACCAAACTTGACGTAACTGGGTCACGTACTAACTTGGCGTAACTGGGTCACGTGACTATGACGTCCTTCCTAGGTTTCCCATTAAGCCCCCCCCCCCCCCCCATATGGCACGATCTCCACATCTAGTACTGATGATGTTACATAAATGCACAGTACATCATGCAGGTAGACTTTCAGAATTTCAGAAATACAGTTAACATTAGCGTCCTGCGTGATGAAGTTTATATTTTTTATAATTGTTGATAAAGACGAAGTGACCGAACACCCAAGATATCAATCACTTCTATTACACGTGGAACGACAGTCCCCCACCTTCCCAACACTTAATTATAAATTTGATAATTTTTTTCCCACGGGGCGCCTGAAGCTTAAGCACGCACACTGATAATATGGTAAATTTTCTGGATTCGATCCCGTCAGACATGCATTCACTGTCATAACATGAAACATCGGTGATGCAACAAATCCCGAAACCCAAACTAAATGCCAAATGACACTTCACTATTAATTCTATTATCATATGATACTTGTTAAACATATATTGGCCTATACAACAGAACCAATTGTCGCAAATGTGAGTAGAGTTTTACGTTGTAATACCATCACGCTGATTGTATCATCAAAATTATTGTGATGTGTATGGTAAAAATTACGACAGATTTGATGGCCGGCGAAAAGACTGGACATAATCAGTCATTGGTGGTTGACTTTTTGTGTGATATCTTCCTTGCCTTTAGCGCTGCAAAATCTTCAGTCTACAGTGTCCACGTCAAGTCGTTTAATTCCCGATGACTCAATAGCTGTCATCGCGCGGCCCGCCTAATCTGTCGCGGCACACAGTGGATCTGACATCGGTTTTTATAAGAATGAGGAACCTCTATTATTAAATATAGATACTCTCAACAGGTATCAGGGAAGTAAAAATTTGAATTATAGTTACCCACCTTGAATTAGCGTTACTCGCCTTGAAAGGTTGCACTCGGAAATGATGCAATTGTTACGGAATTTAGTAAAAAGGCTATCGGCTCTGCGATCGTAAATTTTGACTCCATGCGTTGTGATTAGTTTAAACAGTATTTATTGCAAAAAAACAAAACAAACGATAACAGATAAATTGCCAACATTAATATGAATTCGGCAGTAAGCTGAAAGCTTATACAAGGCCATTTCCACCTACACAAGATCACAAAGAATCGTCGATGACAATAGCAGGTATGAGTATCAAGTACAAACAGTGTTTATATGCATTATACAAGCGTTTGAAAAGCGACAGTAACTAATCTTGTATGGAAACAGTCAGGGATGGGTTGAGCTGCAAGAAAAGTTGGAAAGTGCGGGGTGAATGCATTCATTGCGTAGAGTTATTTATTTGTGTCTGAAGTCCCACACCTATGCGAAATGACTAAGCGTGACGTAAGATAGAAGTATAATTAAGGTAACACCAATTATTTGCCACACAAGATGCCCATTGGGAGGACTTTCACCCAAGCATTGATAACAGAGTCACGGTTGATCATAAGGGCTTCGCCTGTTTACCACTGTAAACAAGTGTAGCTTAATTTACAGGCATTCCCACGGAGATCATCTTGATATTAATTGTGGGTTAGTATTTATTATAGCAAGTATATAAAATGGGATAGTACTACATTGGGGTTAATTAATGAATCGCTTACTTGATAAAATAAAGTCGTGTACCATTTCAAAGATAAGGCGGTTGTCGTCATTACTCAGGAATTCTGAACCGAATAGAAGTGTAGAGGAGCTCGCTCCAAACGGAAGGAGATTAATTGAATAATGACGAGCATCGGAGAAAATTGGACAATGCAGGAGAAAATGACTGGGAGTCTCTTCCTCTCCACACTGGCAAAGAGGGGTTGGTGATAAGTGGTTGCGATATAAGTGAAAATTGAGGTTACTACATCCTGGTCTCAATCTACAGTGATATATTTGGGCTGTGCGAGATTACGATCTACAGTAGAACCTTGGCGGTCGTCGGTTGCCATGCCATCGTTTAGAAAAGTCTTGAGGTTCGTCAATGATGAGTTTTCACGCACGGACAAGGGCAAATTATTCCATTGGTCAGTAACGCTGTGTAAGAAGGAAGATTTATACAGCTCAGTCCCGACAGAACGGAACACGGTGGTTTTGACCTGATCGAAGACTTAGTGAAGGATTGGTCGAGGAAGCACGTGGTGGGATTTTACTGGAGATGTGCGGAGGAACCATACGGTGATACATTTTAAAGAACTGGATTAACTTGTGACCTCCCGTTAATTAATGATATGTGTTAGTTCTGGTGTAGCCGTTTAACTTTCTCCCTACATTTCACCCCCACCCGATAGGATAAAATCTCGTGTGTTTCCCCTCTCTAAATAAAAAAAAAAACATTTGCTTTTAAAAAGAGCTTATTTCTGGCTCCCAAGATTGGTGGAAGATGAAAAGATACACGCAGGCCATGACGGAATATCTCCCTCCCCCCCCCCCCCCCCCCTGCCTCCGCTATGTGACTTTGCATTCGATTTATATATTCTTTTTTTCTTCATATTTGAAGATTTTGTTTGTAAAGTTAAAACTTTGAGCTATAACTGAGACATTGTAACTTTTCCTCTTAGTAATGAGGAAGAGAGATAATCCACGGACACTGAAAACTACTTACGGTAAGTTTTACAAACCTAAAATTAACCTACCCTCGCGAAGTTAGTTACAATTTTTTTCTAACGATTATTTGAATGGTATTAAAGGCAGACGACCCAAAACATATGTAAAAAACGAACGCGAATTACTTTGGCGAAGTCCAAGTTCAATGTTATTGAACTGGTTCGGACGGGTGGGGGGGGTGGGGGGGGGGGGGGGGGTTTAGGGGGGTCGAAACATGACACGTCCTGAATAGCCATGTTAATCTTTTAAAATTTAGTTCAAGTTATATGCTCTGCCCAGACTTCAAAGAGTATGGGCTATAAATTCACTGGCAGAGAAAAATTGGAACGTGTGTCTATATGTCACTTGGAGAGGTGGAGTGCATTTTTGTGAGCATCGTGTACACAGTCAGTGATGCCAGATCGAGGATCTGCCGCCAGCTATCTCAACCCCATACTGTCTTGAATCTGTTTCCTTGCAAGGCACATATATGCGATAAACCAAAGATGGTTAGCCCATTTTCCCAAACTTGATTTCAGTGCGATTCGCTTGACTTAATTATATTCTACGCAGTTTAAGGGCAGGACAGTGCCGGAGTGGACTTCAGGTGGTGGAGGTTGGGGGGGGGGGGGGGGGGGGGGGGTGTTTTAGGTTTCACGTTGGTAAATTTGGCGAAATGGAAGTAAAAGCCGGTATTCTGACAGCAACATACTTTAGAGCTTGTTTTTTCGATAAGTAATCCGCGTTGGATGCAAAAAACGTTACATCTGGGCGCGGTGGCTCAGTTGGTAGGGGTGCAGGCTGCAAGCCGAGAGGTACTCTGTTCGAACCCCACCTGCGGCAACCGGGTTGTGTCCTTGGGCAAGACACTTCACCCCATTGCCCACGTTGGGGCATGGTGGCGTTGTGTACTAAGGCCTACTGCTCCTCGTGGATAGAGCACCTGTCTTCGACCAATGTTATAACCCTGCTTGTGTGGAGTTACCATGTTGTGGAGCTGGGAGTTGCTTGCCATTGTTCGATGGTTCTCTCCGGGTAATCCGGCTTCCCCCATCCGTAAAAATGTCGTGGTCATGATTAGCCATTATGCATAAATATGTGGCTTTAAACACCAATAACTAACTAACTAAAAACGGTACATAATTTGGTTCTTCAGTCAGAAATCTGTTGAAATCAGTGTTTTGGTCTTCAATCAGAAACCTGTTGAAATCGGTGTTTTATCGCCGAATGGGGTGGGGATAAACCCCATATATTGAAAAATATGGGGTTTATCCCTATCCCAATCGGCGATAAACTTCGACTCTACTAAAGAATTTTCATCGAAAAGGAATTTTCGGCAGAAAAACATTATTAAATCACAAGTCTGCTTTCGTGCCCAATGTTTCTAAAGCTGTTACAAAATTTATCAGTGTGAACTTCAAAATTTTATTTAGAAAGCCTCAACAGTTATTTTCCGACGTATTTTATTTATTTTATAGAAACGGTCATCACTTTGTGATCGTAAGTTTCACTTGGGCCCGAATTTCGCAACAAACGTACCGATGTTGTGGAACGGTTCAGATTTATGTTTTGATCTGTATCCAAATCCATCAAAACACAACTCCTTGCAACAACCTCGAAACCCTCAGGTAAAAATAGATTATGCTATCCGTTACGTCATTGGTAAACAAACATGTCGGCTGCTGGCGTAAAATGACAACAACGGTGAGCTTTTGAGTGAAATCAAGGGAAAATGAAGACCCACCGATAAGGTAGTAATGCGAAAATTTTCTCCTTCATCTATTCTTTAATTTGAGTGGTTGATTATAATTGAATAACAAACAGAACAGGAGATACGCTATATAGTCTTACGTCAAGTATGTTTCGGAAAATACTATAGTTGAGAACGTCCCCTTTTGGGCATGATCTGTCAACCGTGATGGCTGCCCAAGCCCAAAACCCAAAAACTTTTAGCACAGTCTGCAGGTCATGTTTAATATGGAGGGATTTCATTGTAACTTGGTAGGATGACTTCTTATGATGTCTAGATGAGAATTTCCTCATTTGGGCATGATCTGCCACCGTGACGACTGCCTGAACCCAAAACCCGAAAACCTTTAGCACAGTCTACAGGTCATATTTATTGAGGAATTTCATTGTGACTTGGTGGTTTGTCTTCATTTAATGTCTAGATGAGAAAGTCCCCTTTTGGTCCTGATTGGGCAACTGTGACGGCTACAGGAGCCCAAAGCCTGAAAACCTTTAGAACAGTCTACAGGTCATATTTATGAAGGGATTTCATTGTAACTTGGTAGGATGACTACAAATAATGTCTAGATGAGAATGTCCCATTTTGATCGCGATCATTCAGCCTTGATGGGTGCCTGAGCCCGAAAACCTTTAGCATAGGCAAAAGGTCATATTTATGGAAGGATTTCATTGTAACCTGTTAGGTTGACTCAATATAATGCCTAGATGATGACATCCCCATTTGAGCGTGATTGGTCAACTGTGATGGCTACAGGTGCCCGAAGCCCGAAAACCTTGAGCACAGTCTACAGGTCATATTTATAAAGGGATTTCAGTGTAACTTCGTAGGATCACTCCAGATTATGCCCAGGTGAGATTGTCCCCTTTGGTTGCGATCATTCAACCTTGATGGCTGCCCGAGTCGGAAGCCCGAAAACCTGTAGCACAGTCTACAGGACATATTTATGAAGGGATTCCATTGTAACTTGGTAGGTTGACTTCATATAATGTCTAGATGAGAACGTCCCCTTTTGGATGCATTTGGGCAACTGTGACGGCTACAGGGGCCGAAGCCCGAAAACCTTTAGAACAGTGTACAGGTCATAATTATGAAGGGATTTCATTGTAGCTTGGTAGGATGACTCCAAATAATGACGAGATGAGAACGTCCCCTTTTGGTCGCGATCATTCAGCCTTTATGGCTGCGCGAGCCCAAAAACCTATAGCATAGTCTATAGGTCTATTTTATGGAAGTATTTCATTGTAACTTGTTAGGTTGACTCCATATAATGCCTAGATGATGACACATCCCCTTTTGGTCGAGATTAGTCAACTGTGATGGCCACAGGTGCCCAAAAATCTTGAGCACAGTCTACAGGTCATATTTATGAAGGGATTTCATTGTAACTTCGTAGGGTAGGATCACTCCAGATGATGCCCAGATGAGAATGTCCCCTTTTGGTTGTGATCATTCAACCCTTATGGCTGCCCAAGCCCAAAGCCCGAAAACCTTTAGCACAGTCTTCAGTTCATATTTATGAAGGGATTTCATTGTAACTTGGTAGGTTGACTTCATATAATGTCTAGATGAGAACAGCCCCTTTTGGACACCATTAGGCAACTGTGATGGCTACAGGGGCCAGAAGCCCGAAAACCTTTAGCACAGTCTACAGGTGATATTTATGAAGGGGTTTCATTGTACCTTGGTAGGATGACTCCAAATAATGTCTAGATGAGAACGTCCCCTTTTGGTCGCGACTATTCAGCCTTGATGGCTGCCCAAGCCCAAAACCCCAAAACCTTTAGCACAGTCTACGGGCCATATTTATGAAGGGATTTCAATGTAACTTGATAGGATGACTCGTTTTGGAATAATTTCACTGTAACTTGGTAACTTTCGTTGATATACGTTAACTGTGAGGGCCACATTCATTAACTGTGAGGTCATATTAACCCACCCCTCAGCTCTTTAGTACAGTGTACACCTCATATTATTTTTATCAAAAACATCGCATACAGGGAATAGAAATGAACATATTCCCAATTATCACAATTCTTGTCTTATTTCGTAATCCTTTCATAAACATTGAACATTATCCTTTTCATCAAACACAACACACAAATTAAGCTACAATGTCATTGCCACTTTCATTTTTAGAGTTATGGCTCTTAACTGCAAAAAAGAGTTATGCTCCTTAATTATCACACCTGCCCAAATGAAGTTTTGTGGGGGATATTGAAAAAGGTCCCTTCCATGTGTCCATCTGTACGTATGTCCACAATTTCCTTTGGCACACCTCACAGGTCGTATTTATGATCAGATCGCTTTGAAACTTGGTATGCTTGTTTGGGGTGGCCTCTAGATGGGAGCTATCGATTTTTTTCAATTTCTGTCACAAAATGTTGCCGCGGCCAATCGCCTTAGAACTTAGTTTAGTCAAACCTCAATATTTCCCTTTGGCACACCCTACAGGGCACATTTATGACTGGATCGCTTTGAAACTTGGTATGCTTGTTTGGGGTGACCTTTAGATGGGAGCTATCGATTTTTTTCAATTTCTGCCAAAAAATGTTTCCGCGGCCAACGTTCTTAAAACTTAGTTTAGTCAAACCTCAATATTTCCCCTTGGCACACCCTACAGGGCACATTTATGATTGGATCGCTTTGAAACTTGGTGTGCTTGTTTGGGGTGACCTCTAGATGGGCGCAATCGATTTTCTTCAATTTCCGTCAAAAAATGTTGCCGCGGCCAACGTTCTTAGAACTTAGTTTAGTCAAACCTCAATATTTCCCCTTTGGCTCACCCTACAGGGCACATTTATGATTGGATTGATTTGAAACCTGGCAAGCTTGTTTGGGGTGACCTCTAGATGGGAGCTATCGATTTTCTTCCATTTCTGTCAAAAAATGTTGCCGCGGCCAACGTTCTTAGAACTTAGTTTAGTCAGACATCAATATTTCCCTTTGGTACACCCTACAGGGGACATTTATGATCGGATTGCTTTGAAACCTGGTATGCTTATTTAGGGTGACGTCTAGATGGGAGCTATCGATTTTCTTCAATTTCCGGCAAAAAATGTAGCCACGGCCAACGTTCGTAGAACTTAGTTCTGTCAGACCTCAATATTTCCCTTTGGCACACCCTACAGGGCCCATTTATGATCAGATTGCTTTGAAACCAGGTATGCTTGTTTGGGGAGACCTCTAGATGGGAGCTATCGATTTTCTTCAATTTCTGTCAAAAAATGTTGCCGTGGCCAACGTTCTTAGAACTTAGTTTAGTCAGAAGACTCAATATTTCCCTTTGGCACACCCTACAGGGTACATTTATGATCGGATTGCTTTGAAACCTGGCATGCTTGTTTGGGGTGACATCTAGATGGGAGCTATCGATTTTCTTCAATTTCTGTCAAAAAATGTTGCCGTGGCCAACGTTCTTAGAACTTAGTTTAGTCAAACCTCAATATTTCCCTTTGGCTCACCCTACAGGGCACATTTATGATTGGATTGATTTGAAACCTGGCATGCTTGTTTGGGGTGACCTCTAGATGGGAGCTATCGATTTTCTTCCATTTCTGTCAAAAAATGTTGCCGCGGCCAACGTTCTTAGAACTTAGTTTAGTCAGACATCAATATTTCCCTTTGGTACACACTACAGGGCACATTTATGATCGGATTGCTTTGAAACATGGCATGCTTGTTTGGGGTGACCTCTAGATGGGAGCTGTTGATTTTCTTCCATTTCCATCAAAAAATGTTGCCACGGCCAACGTTCTTAGAACTTAGTTTAGTCAAACCTCAATATTTTCCTTTGGCACACCCTACAGGACACATTTATGATCGGATTGCTTTAAAACTTTGTATGCTTGTTTGGGGTTTCCTCTAGATGGGAGCTGTCGATTTTCTTCCATTTCCATCAAAAAATGTTGCCACGGCCAATGTTCTTAGAACTTAGTTTAGTCAGACCTCAATATTTCTCTTTGGCACACCCTACAGGGCACATTTATGATCAGATTGCTTTGAAACCTGGCATGCATGTTTGGGGTGACCTCTAGATGGGAGCTATCGATTTTTTTCCATTTCTGTCCGTCAAAACATTTTGCCGCAGACAACGATCTTTGAGCTTAGTTTAGTCAGGTATCAATATATTCCTTTGGCATGCCCTACAGGCCCCATTTATGATCAGATCGGTTTGAAACTTTGTATGCTTGTTTGGGGTTTCCTCTAGATGGGAGCTATCAATTTTCTTCGATTTCTGTCAAAAAATGTTGCCACTGACAATGACCTTCGATGAACTTAGTAAAAACTTATTGCAGTTAAGCATCAATATTTACCTTTGACACACCCTGCAGGGCACATTTATGATTGGATCTTGCCAACTTGGTGTGCTTGTGTGGGGTGACATCTACATGGGAGCTGTCAATTTTATTCCTTTTCTGTCAAAAAATGTTGCTGCTGACCTTTGAACTTAGTTTAATCAGGCCTCAATATTTCCCTTTAACACACCCTTCAGGGCACATTTATGATCGAATCACTTTGAAACGTGGTATGTGTGTTCAGGGTGACCTCTAGATGTGAGCTATTGCATTTTCTTTATTTCCATAACAAATTATTGTCGTTATCACCAGCCTTTGAACTTACTGCATTTGTGCATCAACTTATCCCTTTTGAACTCTCAGCAGGGTATATTTATGAATTTCCATACCCGCCCCCCCCCCCCCCACCCCCAAAAGAAAATATAAAAAAAACATTGCCACAAGCAATGACCTTCTATTTAATGCATTTGTGCAAACATCTTCCTTTGGCATGCCTCAGAGGGCACATTCATTGTCAAGTTGTTTTGAAACTTTGTATGCTTATGCAGGGTGACAAAGATAGGAGCTATTGATTTTCTTTTCATTTCCATCAAAAACTGTTGTTGTTAGCAACAATCTTTGAATTTATTGCATTTGTGCATAAACATTCTTTGACGTTGCCAACAGGCCTCATTTATCATAGGATTGTTTTTGAACTTGGTGTGCTCATTAGGCACGACTTTTAGATAAGAGCTATTGATTAGCATTCATTTCTGTGAAAAAAGTTCCCATTTACAATAATCTCTGAACATACTGCATTTGTTTATCAACATTATTTCTTTAGCCAGTCTTACTGTTTACATTTAAAAATTGTGCAGATTACTCTGATGTTGTGCACACACAATGCTGTTATGTTGAAATTTCATCAAATAACATTGGTACCAATGATCTTCAATTTTGCCGTTTCATTTATAACTTGCCAAGTTCAAGTTTGTCAAGTTGAGCTACAGTGTCATTGACACTTTCATTGTAGGGATTAGGCCCCTTTTTGGTGGAAATTTGATGTTTGTTTGATAATGACTTTGTGAACATGATGACTTGAACAAATGTAATCAAATGTTTATACCCTCACTTCATATTATATATTCTTGTCACCCTCTACATCTGATATTCTTGTATGCCAACTCCTCTCACATTTGTTAACCAATTTTGATCAAACTTCTCAAACATTATGTCTAACAAGTACTAATAATAATAACACTTTGGACGGGTGGTGATTTGTCGCAGTTCTCGGGTGAGAAGGCCTTGGTTACCCATGTGCTCTCAACTGCCTCCTTATTCCCATGCTTCTTCTCTCCTCCCAACACTCGGAGACGAACTGCTTGATGACATCCCTTGCCCCATTGTTCCCAATCTCTTTGTTTAACATATTAACCCACTCCTTGAATCACTCACCAACCACATGTCCTTCATTCTCCCATACCACTTCCCCATTACCCTCCCAGTGAATCTTGTTCTTTTAGACTGGTATTTTGGGCATTGTAGTAGAAAGTGTTCCAGGGTCTCCACCACACATATAGCACTCCTTTTCACTGTTTTTCCCAATTTTACTCCTCAGCTCCAGGGACCACAACCTCAGCTTGAACAACAGTGACCCCCCCCCCCCCCCCAAAGTTGCCATCAAGGTACTCTTCAAAACCAGGCTTTTCTTTATCATGCAGGCCACCCAAAGATCTCTTTGATTTGACCCCCCCCCCCTCCTCTCGCCAATTAAGGTTACCATCCTTCATGACTCTTTCTCTGACGATTTTTTTACCCTCGGCTGCCCCTGCGTCGAGGTCGGTGATCTTCAGTGAGTAGTTGGAACATGCAAACATTACTTTACACCATCGGCTGCCGAGGAGATTTACCAAATAATTAAGATAACGGAGTTTCAATAAGTAATCCTGTCCTTGATCCTCATCCATCCAAGCTCCCTCCTGATTTCTTCTAGTGCTGTGGCATTACTCAACCACGTTATCCATCGGCCTGTGTTGTTCTGCAGGGTTTCCAAGCTCTTTAAAGCTGTTTGGTTTAGGGGTACCACTTCCGTACCATATGTTACACTTGGCAGACCCACCATTTCCCAAAAGGTTTTCCCCACGAAAACCTTATTGAAATGGTTTCTCCCTTTAAGTTTCAGTTGGTTAAGGATTCGCCTCCCCTTCAGAATCAATTTATTTGTGTGGTTTTGGTAGATGCCTCTTCCTGTGATGTTTTTGTTTACCCCAAGATACTCGTAGTCACCTGTCTCTCCAACACTAAGAAGTTTGCTGCTACCTTCTGGAATGCAGAACTCCCCCACTGTCCACCATTGAGTAGGGTCCACTTTATGGCCCACAGGTATCACTTTGCTTTTGCTCCATTTGTTCCCATATTTCCCAAGAATTTCCAGCATTTTCGCAAGCCTCTCTTCACTTTCTGACACTAGCACCATATCAAAAAATAGCCCTGGGATTTTCACGTCCCCTACTGCTATCCCCTCGTTGCTACGCAGGAGTTTAGGAGCCCAAATATGAACCCAGAGACTTGGCTTGAACAAACGTGATGCTTTCAGAATTTCAACAAACTTGCCTCCCAAGCCCAGAGCCTCCAGCCTTCGCCACATACCTTCCCTCCATACTCTATCATATGCCTTTTTAACACCCAAAAGGGTCATAAACATTTTTTTAGTCCCCTACCGGCATCGCCAGAGGGGACTCTAGGTTTGCACTCTGTCCATCCGTCAGTCTGTCTGTCAGTCACACTTTAGTTTTCCGGAGTTTTTTTTGGAAAAGCTTCAACGGAATGATTTCTTTTTTGGTAAACTACTATGGAACGATGACTTACAGATCAAGTTTGAGTTTCATGCTGATTGCATTATTCTTGTGTGAGTTACGGCCCTTGGAAATATGGGAAAAAGCACCAAAATATCAGTTTTCCGGAGTTTTTTTGGAAATGCTTCAACGGAATGATTTCATTTTTGGTAGCCTACTATAGAATGATGACTTACAGATCAAGTTTGAGTTTCATGCTGATTGCCTTATTCTTGTGTGAGTTATGGCCCTTGGAAATATGGAAAAGTGCCAAAATATCAGTTTGCAGGATTTTCTCTTGAAACGCTTCAACAGAATGATTTAATTTTTGGTAACCTACTATAGAACGATGACTTACAGATCAAGTTTCATTTACACTCTGTCCATCCATCCGTCAGTCTGTCGGTCATACTTTAGTTTTCCGGATTTTTTTGGAAACGCTTCAACGGAATGATTTCATTTTCTTATCAACCTACCTCAATTGTTTACAACAGGCTTGCACTACAGTGGAAGAACCTAACTCGGATAAAATACTCTCTATTTTAATCTTTCCCAAGATTTGGGAAAGAAAAGTGGTGTAAAAACACCACGAAAAAATAAGCCAAAACTGGGCCGAGCGCCATCGGCGCACACCCAGTATGGGACGCTCTTCCATAGTACAAATCCATGACTTCCATCACAGTGCGCAATGCATCAATTCGTCATTCTTTTTCTATCCGAAGCACGAGCAGGATGTGTTTCCGCCATATGTATTATGAAACAGTGATAATTCAACTCGTGGATAATGGTTTTCCTGTGACTGGAATTATGGATCTGAAGATCGTATAATAACAGGACTGTGTTTTATATATTCTCGTTTATATTTTCAACCACATTCTCATTGTTTATTAATTACTATTCCGTTTTCGCGAATGTTTTGCGACATCGTGTCATCGCGATTCGACAGTGAATTTTTTCGTTGATATACAATTTTATTGGAGTAGGTGTCGGCCGTCTGGGTTCTGCCACCTTCTCTCGTAGTCCAGTTCGGTTCCTTTAGGGCAATTCCTTTTGCCCTCGCCATTGGTGTGTTCTCGTGTCCGTTTCGTCCGCACACGCGGGTGGTGTGGAATGCAGTCGTTTCGGGAGCCTCCCGATTCAACCACGTCTGGTGTGAGTTTGACCCCCTCCGTGGGGGATGTGCAGCTCCTCCTCCTCCCGCTCCCGCGGGGGGGGTGGTGAACGCTTTCGTTTCGGGTCGCCCGATTCGACCACGTCTGATGAGAATTGCTCCTCCTCCGTGGGGGATGTGCAGTTCCTCCCACACCAGCGGGGGGTGGGGACCACTTTCGTTTCGGGGCTTCCCGATTCGACCATGTCTGGTGAGAGTTATTCCCCTTCTGTGGGGACTGTGCAGTGTTTTACCGTGGTGGATACTGCGGGAGCTGTTGGTTTTCTGGTCTAGAGATGCCTGGTTCCGGGACTATGCGCCCTCTCTAGTCGACATCTGAGGCTGTCACTAGGGTTGTGACTCCTCCTTTGGAGGCCGAGCTTGGTGGCTCTCTCCACTTTTCCGTCAGTTCCAACAGCTCCCGTCGTATCTGCTGCTACTGCTGTTCCGTCCAAAACGTCATTGGGCACCGTTTTTAGCCGGCCTCGGCTTCTCCCTGCCAGGGTCTGCAGGGATGTCTGTAGTGTGGTTGTGGGGTTTCGGCCTCAGCCTTCCCAGACTTCCACTCGGCGAAGTCAAATGGGGCTGCTGACTGAACCCCATACTGTGTCCTCTCAGCCATTGAGCACAGTAGTTTTATACCTGCAGTGGTCTGCTGCGGTGTCTGGTTGTGTAGACTTGGGGGTATCGGCCTCAGCCTTCCCTGACTTCAACTCGGTGAAGTTGGAAGTGGCTGCCGGCCGGACCCTCTCCTGTGGTCTCTGCGCCATCGAGCACCACAGTTGTCATTGGATTCGGTTGTTCTTAGTGGGACACTATGAACTCCGTGGCGTTTCCGTCCCTCATTCTGGCCACACGACCAGTTTTGGGGGTCCAACGCCTTTTGTGCAGCCTGGACCTTCTGCCCTGCAGAGGTCAGCGGTGACTCTCATGAGTTCCTGCTATGTTGATCCTCGGGGTGTGTCACACCCCTATACACGTCTGGCATCAGACATTTTCGGCTGCCGCCCGTCGTCCCACGTCGGGTCTTTTGGAGGATCGTGACCCTTCGCTGGTTCAGAGGGTCAGCGGTGAAGCCACTTTGCCGGTTCGTTCCCCTGTCGAACCGGCCAGTACGGGCAGTGAGCTTAGGGAGGCCCTCTCCTTACTCACTCAGGTTCTGTCAACGAGCCTTCCTGTTGCTTCCAGCGAGGCAGTGAGTGGTTTCCAGGCGCCTCCTATGGCGCCGCCTCCCGGGATTGGAAACAGGCCGCTTTCTGATCCCCTGGTGTTTCGACACCATGGGAGGCGTCGGCTGGTTTGCCCACGATGGGCTATGTGTCTTCCGACTCAGGGGAAGAGTCAGACATGCTTGATGTCGAGAGCCAGCAGTCTTCGGACTTGGGGGCAGCTCTTGATTTCGTGTTTGGGTTGCTTCCGGATCTCAAACCATCTAACCAGTCGACAGTGCCAGCCAGGCCGCGATCATCGGTTGCGCGCCAACAGTCTATGGAGCAACCTGCTTCTGGATGTCTTCGACCGTGCCCTTAGGTACAGTTGGTTGAAGCATTTTCAGCCTTGGACTCCAAGCTAAGTTCCAAGGCTATGAAGGCTCCGTTCTTCACCAGGGTTGACACCTTTTTGCCTCTGGCGCTTTATCGTTCCTACGATTCCGCCAATCCGTCGGTCTACCAGTCTTTAACGGTTTTGGATTAGGACTCCTATTCCCTCGGGCTTTCAAAGTCCAAGTCTGCCGTCATTCCGATGACGACTCTGGAGTCCACATTGGGCTTATCGAGAGAGATGCTTGGTATGCTTTCTCTCTCCGATCACGTCGTCTCAGCTTTTGCTGCTTTTCTGCCTTCAGATAAGATTGACGAGGTACAGGCTCCTTTGCGTGTGCTGTCCAAGGCGCTCATGCATCTTACTCACACGCATGCCTGTAACACGGCTAATCTGGAATTAGTTCGAAGGGACTCTCTGTGGGACACAGGCCGATCCCTTCCTGAGGAGCTCTTCGATCTGCTTTTTTTGACAGGTCCGCAACTTTTCCATGATTGTGTGTTGACCGTCCGGGATGACGTCCTACGTCATTCCAACGATCAGCTGCTGTTTCTTCAGCTTGATCAGCCTTCTAGGGTAGGCACGGGTCGTTCCAAGCCTAACAAGTACCCTCTGCTTCCTCTGTGAAGCAAAAGGGGCTGATCCTTCTGCCACTGCTTCTGCTTCTTACTCAAGGGGTAAGGGTAAGCATCGGCAGTCTTGAGGGAACTCCCAGGATTCTTCATTCAGTAGAGGTGTTTTCTCCTCTCGCGAGCCTCGTCGGGGTTCGCAATGAAGGTCCTCACCTCGACTCGTCCCAGGTTGGAGCAAGGATAGCAGAGTTCGCAGACCGTGGGCCACCATCACATCCGATCCTTGGATGTTAGATGTTGTTTGGTCCGGGCTGCGAATATCCTTCCAACGGCACTCCACTTGTCCGGGGTGCCTTTTCCAACCACAGTTCCTTCAGACATTTTACGTCGGGAACTTTTGTCCACGGAGATAGACAATCTCCTGACAAAGGGGGCGTTTGAGGTCATCAAGAACATTAGGTCAGTGGGTTTCTATTCCCGCCTGTTCTTGGTGCTGAAGAAGGACGGCCGACTCCGACCGGTTCTCGATCTGAGTTTCCTGAACCAGTCTATCATTGCTCCCAAGTTCAGCATGGAGACTTTCAGGTCGGTCCTCCGTTCAATTCACCAGGGAGATTTCTCTTCCAGCTTCGACCTGCGAGACGCTTACTTTCACGTTCCGATTCATTGGGCGTTACGGAAGTATCTCAGGTTCTTTTTTTATGGGGCGAGTTTACCAGTTCAAGGCCATGCCTTTCGGCCTCAACCTGGTTCATTGGTCCTTCACCAGACTGATGTCGCATGTGGTAGCTTTCCATCGCACACCGTCCAGGGTGACTACTTCAGCATATCTGAATGATATCCTCCAGGGGCATTCCAATGCTGCCTTCCTGGAGTCGGATGTCGCCACTCTGTTGAGCTTGCTCACGTTGCTACGTTTCAGAGTCAACGAGGAGAAGTCGGACCTGGTCCCTTCTCAGTCATTTTATCATCTGGGGATGGCTTTCCGCACACAATTCAATTTGGTGGCGGTTCCCCAGGCCAAGGCTGTGATTCTCTCAGCTTTTGCTCCGACTCTGTCCCAGTCCACATCCACGACAGCTCGGAGTTTTCTCCGGCTAATCGGTCTCTGCTGTTCGGTGATGGATCTCATTCCTCTAGGTCGGCTGCGTGTCAGACCTCCCCAACACTTTCTGCTCAGTCGTTGGAGGCCGAATATAGATTTTCTGGATCTGGTGCTTCAGTTTCCAGACTATCTTTATCCTCACCTTCTCCTCTGGGCGGATGTCCAGTGGCTTTCGCAGGGTGTTCCGTTGGACTTACCCACGTCCAATCGCGTTCTGACGGCAGATGCCAGCGATCTCGGATGGGGTGCGACGTTGGATCCTCTAGGTCTTTCCATTCACGGGATGGTGGACCAGGATCATGCAGCTCTACACATCAACCAGAAGGAGCTTCTTGCTCTTCTTCTGCGTTTCAGGCAGTGGATCCCTCACCTGTCGAATCGCCAGGTCCTTCTGTTGTCCGACCATTCGACGGTGGTTGCTTACATTCGGAACCAGGGTGGCACGCACTCTGTTCCAATGTACGAATTGGCTTGGGATCTTATACTGCTCACTCAGGATGTCCACGCTGGGGTGGCTGTTCGTCACATTCCCGGTCGCCTGAACGTCCTAGCCGACTCCCTGTCCCGTCGGGGCAGGGTCATTTCCATTTCCACCAGGTGGATGCTCCACATGGCGGGTTCCATCGAGCTCTTGTGACTAGTTGGAACCATCCGGTGGACACTTTCGTGTCCCCGTGTCCAGATGCTCTGGCTTTCGCCGTGGACGCTCTGGCCCTCCTTTGGGATGGTCTTGTCGGCTACACCTTCCTACCGGTTCCGATTCCGCCTCAGGTTCTCACCCAGATATGAACCTGCAGTCGTCGAATCCTTTCGATCACACCCGTCGCTTCGGTGGGTGTGGATCAATCTGCCCCGCTCTCTGTTAGCGGCGGTTCCGGCATGTCTCCCTCTACCTCGCGACTTCCTTTGCCAAAGTCGCCCGGGAGGTTTTCAAGTTGACCCGACTTCATTGTGCCTTCGCACATGTCTTTTATCGGGTCCTGTCTCCTCCGTAGTGGTTTTTCGAGACACGCAGTGGAGTTGCTTTTCTTCAAGGAGGCACTCACTTCACTGGTTTAGCCTCTGTGGCTAAGTGGAAGGTTCTTCTGTCGATGGTGTGCGATCACTCTGTTGCTTCTGTCACTCCTTCGATCACACTGCTTGCGGAGTTTTCTGGTATATGTTTGTTTCTGGGGGTCTCCAGCAATGTGTACTTGTCCATGCTTCGGAGACATTTTTTCCTATGTGATACCGCATTGTTTCAACACTCATCCTTGCCTCTCCAAGCTTGTTCAGCTCTTTTCCTTGAAAAGGCCTAGGACTTTGCAGTTTACTCCAAGATGGTCACTTTCTTGGGCGCTGCTCTGCTTGGGGGTGGGGGGCGTTCTCGCCTTTATCCTGGATGAATATGCATTTTCCCACATGCCAGATCTCTCCTGCATCCTTTTCTTGATGGACTTGTCTTGCTATTCGTGCAGCTTCAGCTCGTCTAGCTACTGGTGATTGTATTACCAATTGTTTTTTCTGCCACGAGGTGCGTGCATTGTCTTCCTCTTTTAATAACTCTGTCATGTTGTCGGATGACTGATGTTATACTGGCAGCCTTCTGGAGAAATGCAACATTCTCCTTTTCTCTGCGACAGTTGCAGGAGCCGACAGAGACCCTTGGGGCCCTCGTTCTTCGGCTCAGGATGTTGTCTATCCAAGCTTTTCAGCTTTTTTCAGGGTCGGTTCCAGCTTTGTGCTGTTACTGCCCTTTCTGTCTATGTGTCGCACTTCACCATACGCCTCATCTTTCATTGGCTTTTCTAATGTTTGTGATGCTATGGTTTGATAGGCCTAGGGATCTCTTCCTCTGTCCATGGTCCCAGTGCTATTGAGTTGTGTGGGTTGGTTATGTGATTCCCTCCAGCCTTTTGTCTATTCAGCCTGTTGTAAACAGTTGAGGTAGGTTGATAAGAAGTATAAATTTTATAGTAAATTTCCTTTCTTATTATACCTACCGAAATTGTTTACATGGAGGCCCTCCCGTCTTCTTATTCGGGTAAGAATCCTTCCTCCCCGCTGATCACTTAACTCCTGTGTTGTTCGGAATCAAAAGAATGACGAATTGATGCATTACGCACTGTGACGGAAGTCATGGATTTGTACTATGGAAGAGCGTCCCATACTGGGTGTGCGCCGATGGCGCTCGGCCCAGTTTTGGCTTATTTTTTCGTGGTGTTTTTACACCACTTTTCTTTCCCAAATCTTGGGAAAGATTAAAATAGAGAGTATTTTATCCGAGTTAGGTTCTTCCACTGTAGTGCAAGCCTGTTGTAAACAATTTCGGTAGGTATAATAAGAAAGGAAATTTACTATAAAATTTATACTTTTGTAACCTACTATAGAACGATGACTTACAGATCAAGTTTCATTTGCACTCTGTCCATCCGTCAGTCTGTCAGTCAGTCTGTCAGTCATACTTTAGTTTTCCGAACTTTTTTTAGAAACGCTTCAACCGAATGATTTCATTCTTGGTAACCTACTATAGAACGATGACTTACAGATCAAGTTTGAGTTTCATGCTGATTGCATTATTCTTGTGTGAGTTATGGCCCTTGGAAATATGGAAAAGTGCCAAAATATCAGTTTTCTGGACTTTTTAGGAAATGCTTCAACGGAATTCATGCTGATCACATCTAGGTTATAACATTTGGATAATTATTAATGCTCATTAGTCCGATAGGGGACATTGTATTGCAATACGTGCGCTCTTGTTCCTTTTAGTTTTTGTGGATTCTATCATTTGGGATAGAATGAAAAGATGGTGAGTGACTCTCCTTCCCTTCCTGAAGCCATTCTGAATCTCTCCCCAAAAAACCTTCACCTCAATCACCTCCTCTAATCTCTCATACAGGACTTTATAGAAAACCTTTCCAATGTCGCTACTGACAGAGATCCCTCGATAATTATCCAAAATGTCCTTTTCCCCCTTTTTGTGAATAAATGTCACTTTGCTTTCCATTCTTTGGGACCTTTTGTTTTTCTGTGGCTAAATTGAATAGGGCATTTGGTCTTGCTCAGAGTTCCTCTGCCCCTTTTCTGAGAAACTCGTTAGAAATGTCGTCAACCCCTCCTGCTTTTCCATTCCTTAATTTTGAGACCACCTTTTGCACCTCCTCGGTTTTAATTTTGCTGCACATGAAGTTTGATAGATTTTCCTCGACCTGATTCGGGCACTCCGGTTTGTTCCCCATGCCCCATCACTTATCATTTACCTTTTCCCAGTGCTTGATTAGTTCTGATGTGATTTGGTCATGATCGTCTGTATCTCTGCCATCTACTTTAATACTCTGTGGGTTACTTCCTTTGTTACGTTATTTACCCATTTCCAAAATACATTCAAACTCGACTCCCCTGTCACTCAGTTCTTCATTCACTCTGTACCCAAGTTCCCATTTTGGCACCCTAATCTTTCCTACACTTTCCTGCATCCACGAGGCTCGCAACTATGGCATCGGCCATTTTCTGGACATTGGCCTCCCTGTGTGCAGTTGCAAGCTTTGGTTTCAAATTTTCTTCAAACTTCACCCAGTCAACATCCCTTTTGAGGCCCCAAATCTCCTTAAAAGCTTCCTTTGCCTCTTACTAGATTTTTGGCCCTGATTGTCACCGTAATCAAGTTGTGATCACTATCCAACTCCCGGGAAGTGAAGCAGTGCTGGTTCACTGCGGTAAACAGGCTCTGTTTTACTGGTAAATTAGGACCCAGTCACCAATGCTTGGGAGGTGCATACCCTCTCTAAAATGGGCAACATGGCTTATTAACGCTCACCCCTGGTCTTGAGTTGATACCCATGTTGTGTGTCATGATTAGGCATTGTGCAAAAATATGTGACCTTAAACACTAATAAATAAATAAATATCCAACTCCCTTTCACCCTCATCGTCCACTTCTACCCCTATCACCTCCCTCCATAAATTAATATCTGAGAATATAGTCGATTATTGATCTTTTGTTGTTCCTCTCCCAGGTACATTTCCCCTTACACCTCACATCTCTGTTCAGAATCTTCCTTGACTTTCTTATCCCTGCTCTCTGTGCCTTCTTCCTTATCACCTATGTGTCCATTAAAGTGACACTTCAAAATTATACCGAACCCCCCGTTTTCTAGTTCTGAGTTATTGGACCTTAGTGTTGAGTGAATTGAGTCATTCCACTCTGGTTTGCTTCCCTCCATTGCACAGTACACATCCCAAGTGCAATATTTTGTTTTTCAGATTGACCCTTTACCCATCCAATTTTCTTTTGATACCTCTGCCGAGGTGCAGACATTTTCCAGGTCTGTGATCGGCGCAACGGTTTTAAATCCTCTTTAATGTACATTCCTACCCCTCCCCTTTTTTCTGACCTTCCGTTTGCCCTACGCCTATCCACACACACCCCCTTACTTGGTCTACCCATTCCATGTGCCTTAACCACGTCTCGCTGAAGCCCATGACATCAAAGTTCTCTGCCTCGATCAATGTAGCAATTTCGCTTACTTTCCTGTGGAGACCCTGGATGTTGCTATAACCCACTTTCAGGGTACCGAGATTCATTGTCTTCCGCATACTGATCCCATTGTTTTCTGACGCTAGCCTTGGTAAACTCGTTCTCTCCCCCTTGCTCTTGTTCACCCCACCTGTGTCCACTCTTGCTATACTTGCCTCTGGCCTCCTATTCCGCACCTCTCCAAAAAGGGCTCTACTACCAGTAGAATATTTTCCCCCCAATAACTGTGTCCCCATCTTGCTAAGATGCAGCCTGTACATGCTCATGTTTTCCCAAAACGTGACCCAATGGTCGATAAAGGGTATTCCCAGGTTGGCACTGTAGTCCTCCAACTCCTCATTCAGCGCCATAATCTTCGAGTTCCGTTCGACCCCCACCCCCTAGGACAGAAAGGACCCTGGATACCACTACTCTTGCATTCCTACTGAGCAGTTTGCTGACTACACCTCCGTATGACTCCACCAAACTTTATGACCTTCTCTCCCTGATATTGTTGGTCCCCACATATACCACCACTACCGGATCCAATCCCCACCCTGCATCAATAGCATCTACCTGACCCCTCATGTCCACCACCTCGCCCCAGGAGAGCACAAGACTGTTTGATTTGAACTATCAGGACCACAGATCACCTTGTCAATCCCACATACAATACTACTTCCTGCTACAACTAACTTTCTTGTCCCCCAGACCCTATATCATCTACAACTTGCCCCTTTTGGCATCCCTCTGACCCCCTCTGTCTCTTAACCATTCTCCTTACCCCGTCTGGCCTAGCAACATCAGCAACCACCTCCCCCCTCTCAATGTCCCCCTCACTCACCCCCTGGGGTATCAGAATCTAAACACAGCTTAGCAACCTTGGCAGCCTTACGCTGGCTCTGGTCTCCCGACTCTACACAGCCCTGCCCTGACTCAACCTTCCAAATTTTTCTACTGGATCTCCCCTCCTCAGTTGCATCCTCCACATTTCCTGCCTCCCGGCTTCCTCCTTGAGTCCACAACAACCTTCCACCCATCCTTCCACCTCACCATCATAGGTAACTTTCAACGGGGTGACTCCAGATATACTAGCCCTCCCCAACCTTCCCTTCAGCTCTGCAATTTCCCACTCGAATCCAACACACATCTCTAACAACTGTAAAATATCCCTGCAATTCGCAATAACCCCACTACTGTCCACTGGCAGACCACCACGATACCTCATTTCACACTCTCTGCAAGTGGACATGCACATATTTCAAAGTT
This sequence comes from Pictodentalium vernedei, assembly GCA_031216915.1. Taxonomy (NCBI): domain Eukaryota; kingdom Metazoa; phylum Mollusca; class Scaphopoda; order Dentaliida; family Dentaliidae; genus Pictodentalium; species Pictodentalium vernedei. The sequence continues at coordinate 153,264,542 of CM062295.1, forward strand.
TTTGATCTGCAACAATTTTAACCAGGTTTTCTCCCTCCCATTTATTCGGGATTTTCATATAAGATCCTTGTATGTACAACTCCTCCTACATTAATAAACCAATTTCCTTGAAACTTCTAACATGACCACTAATGAGTGAACATGCACATATTTCCCAATTTTCCTTCTGTGATCATTATACCACCCACTTGAAAAGTGGGTGGTATACAGTGTTCACTATGTCCGTCCGTACGACCGTTATGCTTTGGGGGGGGCACACATCTGCTATCTGCAACTCCTAAACCAGTGAACAGATTTCATTGAAACTCTCAGACATTCTTTTACATACATTGAAGATGTGCACCTCCTATTTTCTTTTCAGATATTTTCATTTTTACAGTTTTCCATATTGAAGGAAGTTTTCCCCCAATCTGAAATTTTGTTTTCCCCCAAAAGCTGTGTTGAGTAAAGGGTTAACTAGCAGAGTGCTGCCACCCTGATTTTGGGGCTTTACATTATAAGTACAACATCTTTGATATTCAATATTCAGTTGAATTTCTACATAATGTAAATATTACATTGCCATTTTTGTTTATAGCCCTGATTGAAAAGTGAGGTGATAAAGTGATGGGTATGTCCATCCGTCTGTCTGTTACCCTTTGGGCAAAGGTACATTTAAGATGTGCACCTCCTAATTTCTTTTTAGATATTTTCGTATACACTTTCCCATATTGAAAAATGGTCTCAAGTTTTGGAAAAGGTACAGATCTGCTCTCTGCAGCTTTTTTTTTAAACCAGTTAACGGATTTCATTGAAACTTTCAGACATTCTTTTACATATATTGAAGATGTGCACCTCCTGTTTTGTTTTCAGATATTTTCATTTTTAGGGTTTCCCATATTTAAAAATGGGCTTTGTCAATTCAATCTTTGGGGGGGGGGGGGGGGGGGGGTCAGTGTTTATGCTCTCTACATTAAACACACTTTTACTGTTGTAAAATGTTTCTTGGTGGGAGTGGGTGGTATCGTTTAGTGAGCTGTGCTCACAGTTTTTGTGTCACCTGCCCCACGAAGTGGGGAGCGACATATAGAGATTACTTTTGTCGTCTTGCGTCACACTTTCTCTTATCCGCCACTCCTCTTTAACCTATGAATGGATTTTGATGAAACTTTCAGTGATTCTTTATCACATAATGGCATTGTGCACCTCCTATTTTATTTTTTGATCCGCTGTATTTTTTCCAGAGTTATGTCCCTTTTCCACTTAGAATTCTGTCTGAAATATTAAAATATAGTGCAGGCGACACCCGTCTTCCTTGGAAGACTCACATCTAAGTTCTAGTTTTAACTAGGTTATCTCCTCTTCAGCTTGGAAAATTGGATTCTGATTTCTCTACTTGATTCTAGTGTGCGCAATTCCTACATTTATCAACGAATTTTAATGAAACTTCTCATACATTTTGACTAACAAGTGAACTTGTACATATTCAAAATGTTTTTATCTGCTACAATTTTAAACTAGGTTATCTTCCTTGAACTTAGTTTTATTATGGATTTCCAAATGAGATTCCTGTGTGTGCAGCTCCTATTTTAATGAACTGATTTTGATGAAATGTCTCAAACATTACCACTAATGAGCAAACATGTGCATATTTCCAAATTTTCCATCTGCAGAGATTTTAGCTACATGTTGGTTATACTCCCCTTCAATTTGGAAAATTGGATTTTGGTTTCCAGACAAGATTCTTGTTTGAGCAATAATTTTAACCAGGTTATCTCCCTTTCAATTTTATATAGATTTGTCCAGGAGATTCTTGTGTGTGCAACTTCTCCCTAAATTTATGGATGAATTGAAACTTCGCAAACATGATCACAGCCCATAATTTTCAGTCTGCAACATTTTTAATCAAGTTACATCCCTTGACCTTAAAACTAATTTTGAAGCACTGCATTTAGAGGTGCATTCTGGGAAATGTGAAGTGAAGGTATTAATCACCTTCAATGATAGGGCTAGTTTTACATATGCCCATTTTGTTGAAAATTTGGTATTCGTTAATCTAAAAGCAGAATTTGTGCAAAAGTTACGATAATTTTTTCCGAACATTTTGACCCATCTCTTTCTTTCCAATGCGGGGATTTTGTCGTCTCATAGCATTTGCTTGTTAGTTTCTTTTCACGAATTATGAACTTGTTAATTGGACAACTCAAACAAATATTAACTGATTTGATATTTAGTACAGATTTTTCACAACTTTATTTTGATCGAGTTCTTAAACCAGTATGACTACCAAAAAGTTAACCTCCAAATCTGTGATGCATACCCCTTGTTTCAAAATTTAAAGCATGGTGGTAAGTCCCAAATTATTAAGAACACCAGGAAATTTATTTGTGTTTGTTTACTATGATAATCAAGTTTCTGTTTTTCTGGTAAAATAGGACCTGGTAACCAATGCCTGGTGGTAAAATAGGACCTGGTAACCAATGTCTGTTGTGGAAATCCACTGGTAGCATAGGTGGAGTTACAGTGTGGGTAGATTACTACAAAATCACTATTGAGGTGGTTTTTCTACCCAGCCATTATTAGCTCACCTGACTTTCAGTCAGGAGAGCTATAGTGATCACTCACCGTCCGTCGTCCGGCATCCGTGAACATGGTGTTTGCGTCTTCTCCTCCCAAACCGCTGAACCAATTTAATTGCTATTTGAGATAATAGTTTGTTATGACATCGCAATTTGATTTTGTTCAAATCAAGTTGCCTCGCCCGTGGGTAGGGCCACACCCAAAAAGTGTGTTGAAATCTTAAAAAATCTTCTTCTCATGAACCAGCAGGAGCAGGGACTTGATATTTGGAGTGCAGCTTCTTTTGGAGGTGTAGACTCAGATTTGTTCAAGAGAAGTTTGTGGGGCTATACTTGGCGTCGTTATGGGACGGGCAAAATTTTTTGCCCCGCCCAAAATTTCTATTTTCCAAACCGAGAGGCTGATTTGAACCAAATTTTATGTGAGGGTTTATTGGGTCATAAGTACCTAATTTATGCTGATTTTTTTTTTCCCGTAGCCCCATGGGAACCGCAGGAGCTAAAAATAGAAAAAAATTAAAACGCCCATATCGCCAAAACTGCACGGCACCGAGAATTTTTATTTGGTGTGAAGCTTCCTTAGGACCAACAGAAAGAATTGGTAAAAAAAAATTGCCATCGGTTTTATCATAGGGTACAGTTTCGGGACTTTGAAAAAGTGCTGAGTCAGCACTTTTTAACACTGTAGGCAAAGGGAAAAACATTAAAAAATCTTCTTCTCCAGATCCAGCAGGCAGAATCTTTTGATATTTGGTATGCAACATTGTGGGGTGGATCTGATTCAAGTTTGTTCAAATCGGCCCCTTGGGTTTATATTTGGGCTCAGTATAGGAGCCCAAATTTGAACTTAGTGCATTTCAGGCAAATTTCTTTGAAAATCTTCTTCTCAAGATCCAGCAGGCAGAATCTTTTGATATTGGATATGCAACATTGTGGGGTGGATCTGATTCAAGTTTGTTCAAATCGGCTCCCTGGGTTTATATTTGGGCTCAGTATAGGAGCCCAAATTTGAACTTAGTGCTTTTCAGGCAAATTTCTTAAAAAATCTTCTTCTCCAGATCCAGCAGGCAGAATCTTTTGATATTTGGTATGCAACATTGTGGGGTGGATCTGATTCTATTTTGTTCAAATCAGCTCCCTAGATTCATATTTGGGCTCACTATAGAAGCTCGAATTCGAACTTAGCGCATTTCAGGTAAATTTCTTCAAAAATCTTCTTCTCCAGATCCTGCAGGCAGAATCTTTTGATATTTGGTATGCAACATTGTGGGGTGGATCTGATTCCAATTTGTTCAAATCGGCCACCTGGATTCATATTTGGGCTCACTATAGAAGCCTAAATTCAAACTTAGTGCATTTCAGGCAAATTTCTTCAAAAATCTTCTCCAGATCCAGCAGGCAGAATCTTGTGATATTTGGTATGCAAAATTGTGGGGTGGATCTGATTCAAGTTTGTTCAAATCGGCCCCCTGGGTTTATATTTGGGATCAGTGTAGGAGCCCAAATTTGAACTTAGTGCATTTCAGGCACATTTCTTTGAAAATCTTCTTCTCAAGATCCAGCAGGCAGAATCTTGTGATATTTGGTATGCAGCATCCTTAGGGGGGTGAGATGCAAGTTTGTTCAAGCCATGTCCCTAGGTCCATATTTGGGCTCACTGTGGGAGCTTGAATTGTAAGGTTGTTCGAAATGAGGAATTTTCTTAAAAAATCTTCTTCTTCAGATCCAGAAGTCGGAATGGTTTGATATGTGGTGAGTAGCATCCTTGGGGGGCGGGGGGACTCAAGTGTGTTAAAGCCAAGTCCATGGGTCTATATTTGGGCTCCCTGTGGAAGCCCAAATTATAACGTAGTCAATATGAGGAATTTTTCTTTAAAAATCTTCTTCTTCAGATCCAGCAGATGAATGCTTTTGATATTTTTTATGCAGCATCCTTAGTGGGGTAAGATTCAAGTTTGTTCAAGCCATGTCCCTAGGTCCATATTTGGGCTGATTGTGGGAGCTTGAATTGTAACTTGGTTCAAAATGAGGAATTTTCTTTAAAAATCTTCTTCTTCAGATCCAGCAGTCGGAATGTTTTGATAATTGGTGTGCAGAATCCTTAGGGGTGTGAGTTTCAGGTTTGTTAAAGCCAAGTCCCTGGGTTCATATATGGGCTCCCTGTAGGAGCCTGAATTATGACTTAATTCAATATGAGGAATATTCTTTAAAAATCTTTTTTTAGATCCACTGGTCAGAATATTTGGATATTTGGTTTCAGCTTTTATTAGGAGGAGCAGATGCAACTTGTGGAAATCAATTCTCTGGGTTGATATTTAGGCTACCATGTCAGGTGAGCGCCCTCAGGCCCCCTGGGGCCTCTTGTTTTGGATTTCTGAAAAAGGCTCAAGAAGTAACAGCAAATTTTGAGCTCATAGGCCACTAAGGAATTGAAAATATATCATTGCTTTTTGTTTCATGTTCTCTGAAATTGTAAATATTTGGTAGATGGAAAGTCTGCACCATTGCATTTTCAGTGGTAATCCACTTTCCCTGTACTATATGACTGATTGGTACAACTTGATTTTATTGTGTTGCGGTCATGATATAGCCAGAAACCACAATACATAAATAAACAATAAAATTATCCCCCCCCCCCCCCCCCCCCATTTGAACCCCGGGATGTGAAACAGTGCTTATTTACTGTGGTAAACAAGCTCTGCTTTACTGATAAAATAGGAACCATTAACCAATGCTTGGGGGAAGTCCTCTAAAATGGGTATAAACAATTGACTAAACTTGACTTTATCTCCATGTTGCGGTCACTTTAGCCATTGTACAGAAGTATGTGACCTTAACCCTTTACCTAACATAAAAAGCAGACGACACTTGCAAAAGAAATTCTTGAATGACTAATTTTTTTCATTTTTCGTCTCAAAAACATAGATTATGACCCCTCATTGGAACGAGCTCGACGAGCTCGTTCCAATGAGGGGTCATAACCTATGTTTTTGAGACGAAAAATGAAAAAAATAATGAAAATTAATTGGCGATTTTTAAGAATAGCGCTGGCCGGTTTTGGCCGTTACATTGGGTAAAAGGTTAAACACCAATAAATAAATAAATAAAATTATTTCCAGTGCATTTTTGTTGAAAAACAATATGCCATCATGCCTAAACACATCTTACCTGGAACTGATAAGATACTGCAGGTTGAAAATATTAAATGATCTACAACACAAATTGAACATTGACTCTGCCAGCAAAAGTCACTGAACTAGCATGGATGATGCTGTTTTGTAGAATTAGGTATGAAAGGGTTAATCCTGCTGGCAGATATTCCTGCCAAGGACAGAATTTGTTTTGCCGCTAAAATAAGAATAATTTGGACACATTTAAGCAGCAGCCATGACTAGATTTGATGAAAAATATCTTTAAAATACTCAATGGGTTAAGAGTTAAAGGTAACTGAAATATATTTGATCTTATTTTGTAGGTGAGATATGATGATGAAGTACAGAGAGTAGTCGCGGAACCTATTGAACTAGCTCAGGAGTTCCGAAAATTTGAATACAGCACACCTTGGGAAACTTTTCCATCATACAGAGAAATAGAAGCTCCTGTGGAAGCCCCTCTAAAAAAGGATGAGGATGAAAAGAAGTGAATAGGACATGCTTGAACTGAAAACTATTGTACATTTAGCATTGAATAATGATGAAAAACATTTAATTGTTCCAGTGTTAGCTCATTTAACCCTTTTCTTAACAAATCATACCTCCTGTGTAATTTACAAATTGGGCAGTTGAAAAGAGAATATTTTTCAAACAATTTCAACAAAACCATATGTGACATGATTTTGTTGAGCTTTTTTTTATAAAAGTTTTTAAAAAATATTTAAAATAATAAATTTTGATAACTTGAGCACTGAGTAAAGGGTTAACTTGAATTATTCAGATCATTTTCTGAAATTTCTCTGTTCTTTACTTTAAAAACTTCTTTTTTTTTCATCCAAAAGTTATTGAAAGCTCAAAACCCAAGAACCATAATTTCAGAAATATTGTGCTCATTATTTTTACATTTCATCCCTTGAGTCAGTATATGGTGCACTGCTGAGGATTTGATTTTTAATTTCTGTGAAGTGGTTTGAATAAATACTCCCATATCCAAAATATTATAAATCATTTTGTGTTCAAGGAAAGTGAATTCCAAGCTCCATTGGTTGAATTGATGTTGTTATTTCATCAAATAAGTTATTGATAATAAATTTGAATAATGACAACACATTTTCTCGTTCATTTTTCTCAGTTTCTTGGTGAAATTACGCTGTCTTCGATTTCACCCTATGTAAATACCAACACATTTTTACTCATAATAGTCATATTTTTCAAATTGGAGACAACTTCTAATTTTTTTTATTTCATTGATAGTTATTCAGGTTCACATCAATGTTAACTCTTCACCTAACGCAACTACTGTCTGTTCCGAAACCCCCTGGGGTAAATAAACACGGGAATAAAACAAAATCTAGAAAATATCTTTTAGTATTCAGATCCCGCTTACTTGTAATATATTTCACTTCACTGTTATTAAGTTTTTGTGATTGTAGCTCACTCGAAAATTATGTGAACAGATTTTATAATTCTGTGAGAATTTGTGTGTATTTTCGGAACAGCGTCCATTTTGCAACAATGCACAAGCAACGTAACTGGGACTGTCCATTTGAGAACAGGAAAGATTTGAATATTCACAACTTGCTTTTGCAGAAAGCGTGTCTTGACGAAGTTGGAATATTAATTAGTCGTGATTATGGTACAATATAAAACTCAAGACTTGTTCAAAATTCAGTACTGAATTTGTGAATAAATAAAATATACACCTATAGTAGTTGTGATGCAAATTATTTAATTAATACGTCCCGTACAAGTATTCCATATTTGTCATACCTGGCCGACTACAGCCCTAATCAGGTGCTACAGACCTCCATATTTATTTATTTATTGAAGTTTAACAACACTTTCGACAGCCAGGGTCATCTTGTGTTAGAACAGACCTCCATATAGGGCTGTATTTGTGTGACACAGGTCAAAGTATCAAATCTACTTTTAAGAAAGTATATAATTAATAGCATAAGAGAATTGATATCTTCAAATCAAATCCTGTCGAATATGTTATTACTAGAAAATTTATTGGAAAATTGTAGTGAGGGGGCATCACGATGACCACATATTTGGCACTTCTTTTCGTCTTTCCCAATTTCCCCCCAATCTCCAGCGACCGAGACCCCAGCTTGAACAACAGTGCCTGCAAGTTACTCTTCAAAACCTGGCTTCTCTTCAATACTCCAACATGCCTGTGTTACTTCCACTGTGTCCAGAGGCAACTCAAGATTGACTGCCACCCCCCGGATATATTTAAGCACATGGTCCCCATATATGCCGATGGCATATCCGAAGGCAGCAGGCCTGAGGTGGGGTGCTAATAGGATTATAGGAGGGAGTGTCACACTCCCATTGATGGGGGTCCGGGGCACTCCCCCAAGAAAATTTTAAAAAATCAGTGCCCTGATGGCTTTTTGGCCATAAAATAAACTAGATGTGCATTCAGCCTGCCTACATTTTTCAGTAGGTAGGTAGGTAGTGTGAGTTATTATATAATACAATTAGTCAATATCTGAAGCTTTCGGCCACTTTGCCTTTTTCGATGATGTTATATAAATGCAGACTACATAATGTGGGCAGACTTCCGGAAATACAATTAGGCTAACATTAGCATTCTGCATGATGTACTTTATATGTTTAAAATCTTTGATAAAGACTAAGTGACCCAAAACTCAAGAAATTGATTGTTACTAATACATGTGGAATCACACCTCTCCAACTGAAATGGGCACTTATTTATAAATTCGATATTCTTTTTTCCACAAGGAGCCTGGAGTTTAAGCGCACACACTGGTACATATGGTAAATATTCTGGATACGACCCTGTCAGACATGCATCCATTTTCATAGCATTAAGCTTCAGTGATGCAACAAATCCCGAAACCAAAACTAAATGCCAAATGACACCTCAGTTCAATTAGTTCTATGATCACCTGATACTTGATAAACACATAGGCCTATAGAACCAACTGTCACAATTGTGAGTAGAGTTTTACATTTTAATACCACCATCAAGCTGATTGTGTCATCAAAATTATTGTGAATGCACATCGTCAAAGTTACGATAGATTTGACAGGTGATGAAAAGACTGGGCATGGTCAGATTAATTGATGATTGGCTATTTGAGTGAAAGCTTCCTTGCCTTTAGTGCTGCAAAATCTTCAGTCAATTTGTCCATATTAAGTCGTTTCACTTCTGATGACTCAGTTGCTATCATCGTGAGGCCACCTAATCTGTCGTGGCTCACAGTGAATCTGAGATTAAGATTATTTTTTATGAGATTGAGGACTCTATTATTTACTTGTAGACCATGGCCCAGTTTCATTAACAAACTTATGGACATTCTTAGTCATAAGTGTATCTTATGACATACCTAAGCATCATTGCCGATTTCACAAAATAATCTTAGCTAAGGAAGTTCATAAGTAATTGCTTAACTTAAAGACAGCTCTAGAGCATGCATAAAATGTTCATAACTTCTACAAAAAGGCGACTGTGTATTTACTGCTTCAAACCAGGCGACATCTTCATCGTCAACGCATTTTCAGAGATTGCACAAACCCTCTCGACGACATGGATGATGTTGATATAATCCAGCAATGCAGTTTGCTTCTGAATTTAGTACGGCAGGTATGTGAACTTGTAATATATGACACTGAACAGCATGAAAGGAGATCTCACGATTTACCAGTCTCCCAGCTGGTGTTACGGCACTGCGCTTCTATGTCAGCGGCAGCATTTATGCCATAAACGGAGACGTTCATAATATAAGCAAGCCAGTGTCTCATGTTTTGTTTACGGAGTCACATGCGCACTGTTCGAAATTGCAGAACATTTAAGATGCCGGCCTATGAAAGCGACTTAAGGGAAACAATGACAGGTTTCTTTGAGCTGGCAAGTTTCCCTAAAGTCGGGGCCGTAGATCGAACCCCAATCAGAAAAAGGCACCATCAGAAGATGATGATGCTTACGTTAACAGGAAGAGGTATCATTATGTAAACATCCAAGTAGTGTACGATTCGAAGCTTAAGTTCCTTAATGTTGTAGAGAATTGGCCTGGCTCGACACATCATGCATTCATGTTCAATACATCAGCCTTGAATAACAACTTCCTGCAAGACCAGAATACCATGTGGATGGTTAATTGGCTACAGTGGGTATCCCCCCAAACAGTGGTTAATGACACCTATTCTAGATCCAACCACAACAAAGGAAGTGGCATATTTTGCTGCCCCAAGGAAAACTCGAAATCCAGTGGAGAGGTCCTTTGGCGTATGGAAGATGCGATTTCGATGTATGGACACATATGGGGGGGGGGGGGGGGAGGGGCATTGTTATTTTATCCAGAGAGATGTTGCAACATGGCGATTGCCACAGTTGCCCTCCACGTGCCATTGGACAGATTTTTGGAACTGCCCCAGATGACAGCATTGATAGCAATTATACGAAGGCGCAAGAGAGAGTGCTGCAGCACTTGTTAGACAGAACCTTGTAAACACAAGATTTTGATTTTTTTTTTTTTTTGATTTGTTTTTTGTGTATGTTTTCAGTCTTCAGGATTATGGATGTTAAGCTTATCGAGAACCTAGCCTTGCTTACCAAACTTATGGCTTGACATGCTCCATCCACATGACAGTTTCTCACGGACATGAAAACTCAATTGCTTTTCTCCACCCACTGCCCGTGGAGCGTTGAATATACTAAAATGAAGCATTGAATAAGATGCTTTATTATATGCTAGCCTGTGAATTATCACAAATTATCTGAAAGATATTTCTTGATTTCCATCGACTCGATGCATATCGAGGAATATCCCTCAGTAGCTTCCTAAATGGAACGGTCTTTGTTATTGTTTTGAAATGTACGCACTTCGGGTCGAATTGGACTAAATATTGTGCGAGTGAAATATATTACAAGCAGAGTTTACATCACGTAATCGTCAATACACCACTTGTAACATAATTCAAAACAAAATTTCTTAATACACAGCCATTTTAAATTTAAAACACACTCCAGGATGGAGTAAGGATATTGTGTAACTGCAGTGTTTGTGTTTTCTAGCCAACCCACGAACCCACACACAAAAGGCATGTACTTTTGTTTCGCTTACACTTCATTTTAATCAAACTGTATTTTGAAATATTCATAAAATTGTCATAATGTGTTCCCAAGTTGAACAGCATAAAAATGGTATAAGTATTGTTTTGTGAAACACTTATGGCATTTACTTGGGAACATCATACAAATGTCATACGTGTGACGTGCAGGTAAAGCTAGGCGCACATGTCTATTGTTGCGGCAATGGATCTAGGGCCTGATGCGTTATTTTTACCGGCTGCATTTGTCGGAGAGGAATTTCAATATAGGAATGCACTGACAACGGCATGTGTGCGGTTGCAAACAAAACTTAATTTTCTGCTCGGAATCCCATTGGAATCCGACAGTAATGTTGGTATTGGCATACGGCCGATGAGGCCTGCAGGCCCATAAAAAAATGGTCCAATATCTAGATATGTAGCAGTCTTCTTTTTTCTTCTCTCAATTGTTTTACTGTTTCCCCCCTTTTTTGGGTGGTGGCCCCCTGGACCCACTCCAGACCAGTCTCAATGGGTGGGTCGTCTCTGACTGGGCTGCACATATATGAGCGACAGCGTGTAAACATTCAAACTTCTTACAAGTTTCCAAACACAGGTTGTATTTGTACGGACTTAGTATTGTCCTGCTTGGATACTGAACAACAGTATGTTGGCCACAGTGCTAAGTAACGGTTGATGATATATTAATAAAATAAATTAAATATTTGCCTGCTAATTCACTCGCATAGGCATGGTGGAAGAAATCTGGCACTGATTAAATTGATTTCTGAAAGACTGGCACTCACATTAAAATAACTTAATTTTAAAATTCAACTTAGACCAGTGAAGGAGATGGGTTGCAAATAAAAAATATAGGTAGTAAGCTGGAAAAAAAACATTATTTTTTAGACAGCCCCTACCTGTGCTCCAATTTTTTTCTCCTGACCCCCTCCCCCCAGCACACAATGTAATTTTGACAGTTTGCGTTGCATTCTAAGAAGTATTTCACGAAATCTATGATAGGGTGTGAAGTTTTCTGTTGTTAGACAAATAGTGGTTCGAATTTTTAAATTTCTATACGTTGATCGAGCAGCTCTATATGTGGCAATGTCTGTCTGTCTGTCGGTTGGTCGGTCTGTCACCAACGAGTTTAAAAAACACCATAACTCCTAAAATACTTGATGGAATGACACCACACTTGGTATGCAAGTGTATCTTCATGATGTCTGCACCTTCTTAATAGTGCATGTCATTCGGATAATTTCTGTCATATTTATGGACCTGTGACTGAGTTTTTTTGTCACCAACAAGTTTTAAAACATCATTGGCGTTGCACGAATTGTCGCAGCTTTGGCACTGTGACATTGCTTCTAGTTTCGGGGGAGTCTCCCTTCCATGGTGCAATCTCTAGCGACAACAAACGAGTACGTTATCGAGGAATGTGTTTTTTCTGTGACATAACAGGACGTGAGTATACTTAATCTAATTCAGCTATGCTATGATTAGTCTCCAGCTGAATTCTCTGGACCTAGATGGGTGGCAAGAACCCCTCCCCCCTTGTCGTCTCATATGCCCATAGTTCTCAGAACAAATTCAATTGACCTCCCGGTAATTAATGATCTATATTAGTTCCAGTGTAACAGTTTTCACTTCCTACATTCTACCCCCACCCAAGAGGATAAAATCTCGCGTGTTTCCCCTCCCTAAATATAAAAACATTCACTTTTATAAAGCTTCTTTTCTTGCTCCCAAGGTGGGTAGAAGATGAAAAAGATACATGCGGGCCAATGCGATATACCACACACACCGTCTCTGCCTCTCTCGCCATGTGACTTGGAATTTGTTTTATTTATTTCTGCTTCATCTTCGAAGATTTTGTTTATAAAGTTCAAAATTTGGGACTTTCTTCAATTGAGACGTTGTAACTCTTTCTCTTAGGAATGCGGAAGATAGATAATATAGACAGACTGAAAACAGTACTTAGGACATGATTAGCTAGCGTAAAGTGAAACTACACTTGAAAGGTATGCTACCATTTTTTTTTTAACGATGATGTGAATGGTATTAAATGCTGATGACACCAAACATGTATATGTAAAACACAGACACAAATTAATTTGGCGAAGTCCAAGTTTAATGTTATTGAACTGGTTCAGATTCTGTGGTCGAAACATGAAGCGTCTTGAATAGCCAGGTTACTCTTTTAAAACCTGGTTCAAGTTATATGTATGCTCCGCCCAGATTTCAAAGAGTATGGGCTATAAATTCGCTGACAGTAAAAATTTGGTACATGTGTCTACATATCACAGGGGTGGATTACATTTTTTCGTGCATATTGTGAGCATCATGTAGACAGTCTGCAATGCCTGATCGAGGACTTTATGCCAGTTATCCCAAACCCAGACTGTTTTGAATCTGTTTCCTTGCAAGACATATATGCGATAAACCAAAGATGGTTAAGTTGGCTCATTTCCCCAAACTTGATTTCAATGCAATTCGTTTGACTGAATTATTTTACTCTTCCAAGTTCAATAGCAGGACAGTGCTAGAGAGGATTTCAAGTGTTTTTTTTTTTTTGGGGGGGGGGAGGGGGGGGTTTGGGGGGGGGGGGGGGGTTATCACCCAAAGTCCACTCATGGATTTGTGAGAGAAGTTTGGGCTCAAGGGAATTTTGTTTTAGGCCTGTTGTTGGTAAATTTGGCAAAATGAAAGTAAAGCAGTGGTATTCTGGCTGAAACATACTTTAGATCTTGATTTTTCGATAAGTAATCTGTGTTGGATGCAAAAACGGTAGGCCCTACATGGTTTGGTTGTAAATCAGAAATCTGCTGAAATCTGCATTTTGGTCTGGTGAAAAAATATGGGGGTTATCCCCGCCCCAATCGGCGAGAAACTTTGACCCAGCTAAAGAATTTTCCTCAGAAAGGAATATTAGGCAAACCAGAGGCTTAAGTGAGCCTAAAATGTTCACCTGGCTCCAGTTGTCAACAGAGATGAGTGTATCAGTAAGTGATCAACAGCAAGAGCAATTTTTTGATTTGCTATGACACAACCAAAGGCAACTTTTTTGGCCATTCATTTCTGCTGGTCCTAGGAAAGGTTTCTAGTAAGCTCTGTTCTGTGAAGTATTAAAAAACAACCAAACAAAATTTTTGTTTTGTTTTCAACTACTGAGAGCCCAAATTTTGACTTAATGAGTTTCTTTGAAAACAAGAAAAATGTTAGTAAGGTAACACATGCCCCCCCCCCCCCCCCTTGTGACCTTCACCTTACAGATGCAGCAGAAACTATTATACGCGACACATCTTCTGACTGTCCTTAACATTTGTAAGAGGTTTAACAATTGTACTATGATTCGTTTCTGAGTTATGGCGGAGACATGAATATTGACCAATTTTTAGTGTGACCTTGAAATGTGACCTTGACCTTGAAGGTACGAACCTGGCTATGGTGTGTGACACATCCTCCCATGGTCCTTTATAATTGTGTGAAGTTTGATGACTGTGGCCCTAACCGTGTTCAGTGTGACCTTGACCTTACGGACCTGGCTGTGGTGTGTGACACATCCACCCGTTGTCCTATATAATTGAGCGATGTTAGATGATTGTAGCCCTAATAGTTTTTGAGTAATGCTTGAGACACGATTTGTGACCCTAAACATATGAAGGTCAATTGTGACCTCCACCTTGCAGATGCGGCGGAAACTATTATACGTGACACACCTTCTGACTGTCCTTAACATTTGTAAAAAGTTTAACAATTGTACCATGATTCGTTTCTGAGTTATGGCTGAGACACGAATATTGACCAATTTTTAGTGTGACCTTGAAATGTGACCTTGACCTTGAAGGTACTAACTCGGCTATGGTGTGTGACGCATCCTCCTATGGTCCTTTATAATTGTGTGAAGTTTGATGACTGTGGCCCTAACCATTTTCGAGTTATTGGCTCGGACACACACACACACACACACACACACACACACACACACACAGACACACAGACGGACACATGCATACTTCAATCACTATATGCCACCCAACTTAAGTCAGAGGGCATAAAAAGTGAATCTGCATCACTAAAGTAAGTTCCAAACAAGAAATCTAAGCATTACTGCAAGTGGCTTATAAAAAAAAGGATTTTAAAAGCATATTAGGCTTATGGAGCATTAATCCCACCCTAAGGGATATAGTAATTTGGAGGGAAAAATTAGAAGAGTAAATTCTACCAATCTGAAGATGGCAGCAGCTTCATTTGAACAAAGGAGAAAAGGTTTACTCCAAATATGATCTTTGCCATAAATGAATGAATTCAGCCCAGTGGTTTTAAAGAATAAGAAAGATTTCAAACAAGAGAAACAGAATTTTACTGCCACCAGTAAATTCAAGTCTGTGTGAAAATGGTTAAAGCATCAAAAATAAACAAAAACAGAAAGAGAATTTATGGAGGCTTATTTTTTTTTGGTGGGGGGGGGGGGGGGGGGGGGGAATCAGAAATTGGTTTTCATTAACAGTATTACATGAAATAAAATCTTTGGAACCCACATTGAAGCCTTGAGAGGGTTAAATTAAAGATATTCATACCGGAAGTAGAGAATTTTTTTCCAAGAAACCAGAAAAAAACATATGTGCACAACATTGAAAGGGTTTGATCATGGCATCAATAAAATCTTTGGAACCCACATTGCAGTCTTGAGAGGGTTAAGACATGCATACAGGTATCAGATAAATGTTTCCAAGAAACCAGAAAAAACATGTGCACTACATTGAAAGGGTTCAATATGAAATAAAATCTTTGGAAAACACACTGGAGTCGTGAGAGGGTTAAATTAAAGATATTCATACAGGAATCAGATCATTTTTTTTCCCAAGGAACCAGAAAAAACGTGCACAGCATTGAAAGGGTTTGATCAAATTTTCTAATCAATTTCATTTTCTGGTTATAACAGATTAGAATGTTTCTGACAGCAAATTGTTGTGATAAGAACAAAATGTTATTCTAGATGTTATTCTAAGTTCTCGGTGAAAGAGATTTTTTTCCTAGGATAAACTACTGCAAAAATGCTGACTCATCATTTTTTCAATACACTCTACCGGGCACCCTGATAGAACTGGTGGTAATTATTTTTAACCAATCCCTTCTACTGGTCCTGAGGATGCTTCAAACCAAATAACAGTTCTCTGTTCCTTGTGGTTTGGGATATATGGGCCTTTGAATTTTTTTCTGTTTTTAGCCCCTGGGGTTGCCAGTGGGGGGGGGGGGGGGGGCATCAATCAATTACTTAGGACCCACTTAAACTACATGCCAAATTTGGTTGAAATTGGCCCACCAGTTTTTGAAATAGAAATTTTGGGGAGCCCAAAATGGATATGCCCCCCACAGAGAGCACAAATATTGACCGATCAACTTCCCTTGAACAAACTTTAATCTTCTACACCAAAGGATGTTCAATACCAAATATCAAGGCATTCCCTCTGGTGGTTCATAAGAAGATTTTTAAAGGTTTTTAAGCTTTTGGGGCATAAACCAGAGCCCGAATATGGCAGCTGCTTCATTTGAACAAAACAGAAAGGGTATACTCCATAGATGGTCTGTGCAAGATATGTTTGAATTTGGCCTAGTGGTTGTGAAGAAGAAGTCAAGTTTGCAAAAGTTAACGGACGACAGATGCCGGACAAAAGTGACGGCAACAGCTTCCACTGACTTGCAGTCAGGTGAGCTAAAGAAAAAAACATTATTAAATTATTCACAGGTCTGCTTTCATGCACAGACCATGTTTCTAAAGCTGTTGAAAAATTTATCAATGTGAACTTCAAAATTTTATTTAGAAAGCATCTACAGTTATTTTCCGTCAAATTTTATTTATTTTACTGAATCGGTCGTTACTTTTTGGTCGTAAGTTTTAGTTGGGTCTGAATTTCATAACAAACATACTGATGTCTTGAACGGTTCAGATTTATTTTTGAACTGTATCCAAATCCATCAAAACACAACTCCTCACAACCTTGAAACCCTTAGATGAAAACAGAATATGCTATCCGTTAAGTCATTGGTAAATAAACATGTCGGCTGCTGGCGTTAAATGACAACAATGCTGAGCCTTTGAGTGAAATCAAGGGAAAATGACCACCCACTGACAAGGCAGTCATGTGAAAATTGGCTCATGCACCTATTCTTTAATTTGAGCGGTATAATGGAATAACAAACAGAACAGGAGATAGGCGATATAGTCGAAAACATGGTATGATATGAAAAAGAAAGTAGAGCAAATTTAGAAAAAAATAATATAATAATAACTAAGTATATTCATTTTCTTATACAAATACAATGCTCAGCACCCCTCATTGGAATGCACTGAACATGCACCTTCACTGAGTGGTTGTAAGCAGTGATATAGAGGCAAAAATTGAAAAATAATATTAAAATTTGATTGGCTATTTTTGTGAATAGTGCTGTTTAGTATTACCATTACAATAGGTAAAGGGTAAATGATGCAAGCTTTATCCCAAGAGAATTTACAACAAACTGTAAAAATAGGGTCATTCTGTGGTGTGTTGATCTGACATTTTATCCATTAGCCAAACATGTTGCAATTGTGAGTTCCAATATTGTTTCTTGTGAACCACAAAGGGCTATAATTTCTTTTCTATAAATTCATAAATCTCAAATGTGACACTGCTAAAAAAATTAATGTTTCTCCGGCACCTCCCCCATCATTGAAAATCGACCTCATCACATTTTTGTTCACCTGGAAATCTCTTTGATGATTTTGCACTTGTATGACTACAAATTCAACCACTGATATTTTGTCTGACAGAGCTCAATTACTGTCATGCAAGATGCAGTTGGTTAAATTTGCAACTGCATTATTGGAAGTGTTCACTGCTGAAAACACTGGCTTTTTCCACATGATAGTTTTAACTTTCTAATTTCAACTACATTCAAGACTGTTTGGTGGATTAACAAAATAAAAAACAGTCTCCCTTCCTGATCATAAAAGTCAGAAAAAATTGCCAGAGAAACAAGAAAAGTTTTTTTTTAATAGGCCATATTTTTAGCTCACCTGGCCTAAAAGGCCATGTGAGCTTTTCTCATCACTTGGCGTCCGTAAACTTTTCACATTTTCATCTTCTTCTCTGTAACCGCTGAGCCAAACTTGGCAGGAATGGTCTATGGGAGGTCCTCTACAAATGATCCTCATTTTGTTTCCGTCGGATGAAAAACACGGCTTCCAGAGGCATTCTTGGATTCTGGTTGGTGGATTTTCAAAAATTTTCTCCTCTGAAACTGCCAGGCCAAATGTTTTGAAACTTCACATAAATGATGACTGGGACCCCCTCTACCACCGATCCTCATTTAATGTTGATCGGGTTGCAAACATGGCCGCAATTGCGGCTTATAGTTACTGTAGAAACCCAATGAGAAATCACATTTTCATCATCTTCTCTGGAACTACTGAGCTGACATGAACCAAACCTGGCAGCGATAGTCTATGGGAGGTTCTCTACAAACAATCCTCATTTTGATCCCATGGGTTTAAAATATGGCTGCCAGAGGCATTCTTTGATTCTGATTGGTGGATTTTGAAAAATCTTTTCCTCTGAAACCACAGGGCCAAATGTTTTGAAACTTTGCATGGTTGATGACTGGGACTCCCTCTACCAACAACCCTCATTTAATGTTGATCGGGTTGCAAACATGGCCGCAATTGCGGCTTATAGTTAGTATGAGAAACCACATTTTCATCTACTGAGCTGACATGAACCAAATTTGGCAGGAATGGTCTATGGGAGGTCCTCTACAAACGATCTTCATTTTGTTCCCGTGGGTTGAAAAATATGGCCGCCTGAGGCATTCTTTGATTCTGGTTGGTGGATTTTCAAAAATCTTCTCTGAAACTGCCAGGCCAAATTTTTTGATACTTCACATAAATGATGCCTGGGACCCCCCTCTACCAATGATCCTCATTTAATGTTGTTCGGGTTGTAAACATGGCTGTAATTGCAGCTTATAGTTACTATAGAAAAACCCTATGGGAAATCCCATTTTCATCTTCTCTCTGGAATTACTGAGCCGACGTGAACCAAAACTTGGCAGGAATGGTCTATAGGAGGCCCTCCACAAACGATCCTCTTTTTGTTCCTGTTGCTTGGAAAATATGGCCACCAGAGACATTCTATGATTCTGTTTGATGGATTCAAATGTTTTGAAACTTCACGTGATTGAAGACTGGGACACCTTCTACCAATGATCCTCATGTAATGTTGATGTAATGTTGCAAACATGGTCACAATTGCAGCTCATAGTTACCATGGAAAGCCTATGGGAAATCACATTTTTATATGTAGTTCCAGGTGAGTGATTACAGGCTCTTTAGAGCCTCTAGTTATTATTTTAAATCATAACAAGGAGGATGCCAACGCCCTAGAGCTCACCAACATTCCTCTTTGATAGTAACTTTGGCAAACACAAGAACTGTATCAAACAGGCTCATAACATGCGACAAAGCTGACCTAAACACAACCTCTTAAAAGTAAACCACAGAAACTGGCATAAACACTAAGTTAAACATGAAATTCCGAGCTAAACAGAAAACTAAACGCAATTAAAAATGTCAAGAAAAATGTTTAAAATGCAGAGACTGAGGGGTTAATCATGGAACAATGATACTGAGGAACATGTATGATGAATATAAGTGCCATGGGAAGAGAAGGAGCACAGCAGCTGACCTAAACACTAAGTTAAACATGAAATTCTGAGCTAAACAGAAAACTAAACGCAACTAAAAATGTCAAGAAAAATGTTTAAAATGCAGGGTATGAGGGGTTAATCATGGAACAATGATACTGAAGAACACGCCTGACGAATATAAGTGCCATGGGAAGAGAAGGAGCACAGCAGCTGACCTAAACACTTAGTTAAACATGAAATTCTGAGCTAAATAGAAAACTTAACGCAACTAAAAATGTCAAGCAAAATGTTTAAAATGCAGGGCATGAGGGGTTAATCGTGAAACAATGATACTGAGGAACACGTATGATGAATATAAATGCCATGGGAAGAGAAGGAGCACAGCAGCTGACCTAAACACTTAGTAAAACATGAAATTCTCAGCTAAACAGAAAACTAAACGCAACTAAAAATGTCAAGAAAACTGTTTAAAATGCACGGTATGAGGGGTTAAATCATGGTAGAATGATAATAATCATCATATAGCAGCATTATAAAGGCCATGATATGGAAATAGGGCGAGTAAGTGACCTAAACAGAAGCTTTAACATTAAAGTTGGTGAGCCAAAAACTCCAAAGATTTTTATTCTAGCATGCCGGATATTCTGCTTGCAGCCATCTTGGATTTTTGCTTGTCTGAACATTAACTTGAGCAAGGCAATCACCTTAGCGGGATCCCACCTGTTTTAAACATGCCTCTACTGTGACAGACATCTGTGGTGGTGTGTGAAGTGTGAATTGGGTAAGGTTTTTTTCTTTTTAGCTTTTGGTTTTATAGAAAAAAAATACCCCCCCCCCCCCCCCCCAAATTTCTATCTTGTTCATAAGATAGCTTGAATTTCTTCAAAACTCATTTTTAAACAAATAAAAAAAAATTAAAAGCTTTAATCACTCCCCAGGACACCCTGTTAGTTGGAGGAAAATCTTCTTGCAAATGAAATTACTTGAAATCCTTAAAAAGTCATTTCAAAACAAACAAAAAAAATTCACACTCAAACCTCCCATCCACCCTGGAAAAAGTTTCACCTGACCTCATGACATTGAATTACCCCATAAATTTTTATCTTCAATGGTTAAAAATTTATAGCAGAATGGAAAACACCTAATTTCTTTTTAGCTTAACTTGACACTTCAACAACCAAGGTCAAATTAAGCTATTGCCATCACGAGTGCGGAAGTCTGTGAGTCTGTTCACATTTTCCTTTAGCACAGGCTACGCCTCGCAGTTCTGGTCCGAACGTCACAAAATTTCATATGCAGATTTGAGGTCATGTCTAGATGAGAAGGTCCCCTTTTGGTGGTCGCGATCGGTCACATGTGATGGCTGCCCTAGCCTAAAACTCGAAAACCATTAGCACAGTCTACATGTTGTATTTATGAAGGAATTTCATTGTAACTTGTGGGATCACTCTGTATATATGTCTAAATGAGAACGTGCCCTTTTGGTCATGATCTGTCAACCATGATGCCTGCCCAAGCCCGAAACCTGAAAATTTTTAGCACAGTCCACAGGTCGGATTTAATATGGAGGGATTTCATTGTAACTTGGTAGGATGACCAAGTATGATGTCTAGATGAGAACTTCCCCATTTGGCTGTGATCTATCAACCGTGACGGCTGCCCAAGCCCAAAACCTTTAGCACAGAGTACAGGTTGTATTTATGAAGGGATTTCATTGTAGCTTGGTAGGATGACTCGGTATAATGTCTAGATAAGGACGTCCCCTTTTGGTTGCGATCTGTCAACCATGATGGCTACACAGGCCCGGAAACCTTTAGCAGTCTACAGGCCGTATTTATGAAGGGATTTCATTGTAACTTGGTACAATGACTCGGTATAATGTCTAGATGAGAACCTCCTCTTTCAGTCGCGATCGGTCGACCATGATGGCAACAGGGGCCCGGCACCTTTAGCACAGTTTACAGGTTGTATTTATGAATGGATTTCATTGTAACTTGGTGCAATGACGCCGTATGTCTAAATGAGAACTTCCCCCTTTTGGTTGCAGTCCACCAACCATGATGGCTGCCCAAGCCCAAAAACTGAAAACCCTTAGCACAGTCTACAGGTCGTATTTATGAAGGGATTTCATTGTAACTTGGTAGGATGACTTGGTATAATGTCTAGATGAGAACGTCCTATTTTGGCCGTGATCGGTTAACCGTAATAGCCACACAGGTCTATGACATAGATTTGTTTAGCACAGTCTACAGTTCATATTTATGAAGTGATTTCATTGCAACTTGGAAGGATAACTCAATATGATATCCAGATGAGACTTCCCTATTTTGGTCACGATCAGTCAGCCGTTACCGACACCTGGTCACGTGACCTGGACTCATTTAGTATTGTCTACAGGTTCTTTTTATGAAGGGATTTAATTGTAACTTGGTAGGATAACTTGGTATGATATCTAGATGAGACTGTCCTATTTTGGTCATGATCGGTCAACCATGACTGCCGAGCCATCATATGACCAAGATTCCTTTAGCAAAGTCTATGAGTTGTATTTATGAAGGGATTTCATTGTAACCTAATAGAATAATTTCACTGTAACTTAGTAATTTTGGTTGACATACATTAACTGTGAGGACCACATTAACCCACCCCTTGGGGCGCGGTGGCATTGCAGTAACAGGTTCTCATCAGATCACCAAAGTTAAGCAATATCGAGCCCAGTTAATCCTTGGATGGTTGACTGTCTGAGCAATCGATTCAGACTCCCGCGTTGTGAGCTTAGGCAAGACACTTAACCCTGACTGTCCGCATGGGGGCACGATGACGCCGTGTACTAAGACGTACTGCACGTCGATGGTGCGCATTTCTTCAACCAATCTAACCCTGCCTGTGCTGCAGTGCGGAGTTACGATCTTGGGGAGCTGGCAGCTGCTCGTCGTTCTCTCTGGGTTCTTTGGCTTCCCCCACCCGTAAAACTGTCAGCGACACGATATGACCTTGGTTGTTAAAGTGTCGTTAAACCATAATAAATAAATAAATAAATAAATAACTCACCCCCAACTCTTTCGTACAGTCTGCACCTCAAATTATATTTATTGAAAACATAGCATACAGGGAACAGAAATTAACATTCTCAATTATCACAATTGTTGTATTACATAAATCTTTCATCAAACACAACACACACAGTCAAGTTAAGCTACAGTGACCTTGACTAAGTGGAATGATTGTGGTTGTGACATATCACCTCATGAGGTTAAATAACCCCATAAAGTTTCATGGAATTATCTTAAACAGTTAAAAAGTTGTGGCCAGTTGAAAACTTGACCTTGATGTGAAATTTTGTTTTTAGTAACAGCAATATTGACCTTGAACCCAGTGGAACAGTTGTAATTGTGACACATCAGCTCATGGTGTGGTATAACCCTATCAAGTTTTGCAAAAATAACAAGTATCCAAAAGTTATAACCCCTTGTAATTAATAATGCCTATGTCTCGCTTCTGTTAAAGCAGGCGATACAAAAATGAATGTCCCATGGATCCAGTACTTTTCTGGTGTGTTACTGTTGACAACAGGAAAGGTTCCTTTTGAAAACCAGCATTCTCGCATATCCAATACACCTACCATGGTAACAATCTGGGGATTTTTGTTATTTTTCCTTGTCTGAACAATAACTTAAAAGTTAAAACATGATTGGCCAATGGATCCCATTTTTGTTGTGCATTACTGTTGACTATAGAAAGGTTCCTGTTAAATTATTTATTAGGGTTTAACAAAACTTTTGACAGTCGGGGTTACCTCGTGTTGGGACAGTTTTATGGGCAGAGGAAGCCGGTGAGAACCCCCCAGCAACAGCAAGCAACTGTCAAACTCCCCAATGTACTAACTGTGCCCAAGCGGGATTATTATTAGTTGAAGACAAGAGCACCATCGACATGCAGTATGCCTTAGTACACAATGCCACTGTGCCCCTAAGTGCCTTGCCCAAGAACATAATGCAGTTGCCCCTGGTGGTTCCTTTTGATAAACAACATTCTGACATATCCAATATGGCCACTCTGGTAGCTATCTTGGACTTTTTGGTGACTTTTGCTTGTCCAAGCAGAAACTTTGAATTATCGGATACATACCTAGAAAATGTCTTTAAAATCCAATCATAATAGATTGATAATTCCCTCAAATAAGGTAATCCTGATGGCCAGATGCATTCATACACAGACACACCTTTGTTGAATACTCCCCCCCCCCCCACCCCAACTTCACAGGGGCATGGAACATTAAAGGCCATGAAAATTCTTGTACACAGAATCTATATGGTAGGGTCACAACCTACACTTGTGCAGGACTTATCATAACTGTGCACAGTGCAGTACATATTTACAGTCACAACAATACACACCTGTGTGGGAATCAGTGAACTAATAAAACAATTCTCAGTCGAGTATGACCAAAAACCGTTCTGTGCAACCTATATATTCCTTGTCTATAATTACTATAAAGCAAACACAATTGGGGAAATAGAAAGAAACACTCTTAAATATTATTGAAAATCCAAACAGTCATTTTATTCACTATGTATTCTCAAAAATAATCAACAATAAAAAGATATCCGTTTACAAAAAAGCAAAACAAAAATAAACAACTGAAGAGTGCCGGAAGCAGGGGGCAGCTGCACCCTTGCTGTCTGGGTTGGGGGGGGGGGGGGGGGGCAAGAACTGTAGCTGACTCAAGTATTCATTTCTTATGTATTTTACATCTGCTAATGCCAATGAAGGGGGTGGGAGAAGCAGATGTACAATCGGTGGGGTGAGTTCTATACCGATTTTCTATTTTATATACAGTTAAAACTAGAAGTCCTGTCACGTATAGTGCGCTTATCTAGGCTTAATTGCGCGTTTGAATTGCGCGCAATTGCCATATCGAATGGCATCCAAAGCACGGCAGGTTCTCTTGGTTACTCGTAGCAAACACATGCAATGTTTCTGCCAATGGACCTCCGGGTTACCCGGAGGTCCATTGGCTGAAACACTGCTTGTGCACAGGCCATATGTACAGAATTTGATAGCCTTACTTCTTTATAACGCGTACATTAACGCGCATATCAACGTGCTATTTGTGCGCATTTCGTGACACGACTTCTAGTTTTAACTGTATGTCATCCATTGAGTGAAAAAGGTGCCATTGCAGATGGCACATTGTTCCGATATATAATGTCAATACTATGGAGTGTTACATTACAATTTATGGTATGCTGTAAACTCCCAGTCTTAACTCATACCCAGAGTCAAGTGCCCTTTTTAATACCCTTGCCCTTAGATACTTCCGGCACCCTTAAATAAACTTATAACAACTGATTCACAGCACACTGACCATTTTAAATCAACCATTTAACTATCTTTGGCTAAAATTGACCTGAAGGGCCTTCAATATCACTTGGAACAGTTTAACTTATATGATGAAACATGTATTTGATTAGCCTTCTGCACACTAATGTCAAAATATTAATATTTCAAGCAGCAAATATTCACAAAATGCAACTTGGAAAATTAATCAATTCGATCATGTTTGACAATAGTTTTACAAGCTCTGATAACCCTTTACCCTACGCAGACTATTTCAAAATTCATTAGTTTAAAAATCATTTTTTTAAATTTTTAAAAAAAATTTCAACAAAACCATATCATGTGACCCATCTTTGGAACGAGCTCATTCCAAAGAGGGGTCACATGATATGGTTTTGTTGAAATTTTTCGAAAAATAATATTTTTTCAGCAGCTGTATTTGCATATTACGCGGGCGGATGCGGGCGATTTGTTGGGTAAAGGGTTAAACAAGACTGAATAGGTTAAATTCCAAGTTGCATAATGAGAAAAATGAGCAGGTTGAAAGTTTTGGTGCTTTGATCTGAGTGTGCAGGAGGTGACCATTCTAGTTCCAGCTAATATCTGGCCCCCAAAACATCATTGCAACAGTTTATCTTTTGTTTTATAATCAAATGCAGATGCAGGATGAAGTATAAACTTTTCAGTATAGGAAATTTGAAGTATGCTGTCTCATTGAACCTGTGATCTAAACATGGTGGCTGGGAGGCATTAGGATCTTCCTGGAGTCAGGGAAGATAGGGGTCCTGGACCATGGTTGGCCTGGTGGGAGAAAATGTTGATGATCATGTTCAGGTATGTAGCTCATAAAATCATTTTCTCTTGACCTTTGGAAGGCATGTATCCAACAACAAATTTTTTAGGCCCCCATGTTCAAAGTAGGGTCTGCAAGCAAGTACTGCAAATACAGGACACATTTTGTGTGTTACTGGAAGAAATAGATGGTGTATCATAAAAAAAACAATGCTCCAATATCGTTTAAAACTTACCTGGACTCTTAAGGGCCCCCAAAGATTTGAGAAAACTTTTTTTAGTGAAGTTTTGTTTTAGCTTAACTTGACAAAGTCAAGATCAGCTATTGCCATCACATGTGCGGAAGTCTGTTAGTCTGTTCACATTTTCCTTTAGCACAGCCTACACCTCGTAGTTCTTGTCCCAGATGAGAACGTCCCCCTTTTGGTCGCGATCGGTCAACTGTGATGGCTGCCTGAGCCCAAAACCTGAAAACCTTTAGCACAGTCTACAGATCGTATTTATGAAGGGATTCTATTTTTACTTGGTAGGATGACTGTGCTTAATGTCTAGATGAGAACATCCCCTTTTGGTTATGATCTGTTAACGGTGATGGCTGCCCAAGCCTAAAAACTTTTAGCAGTCTATAGGTTGAATTTAATACGGAGGAATTTCATTGTAACTTGGTAGGATGACTCTGTATGATGTCTAGTTGAGAACTTCCCCATTTGGTCGCGATCTGTCAACTGTGCCGGACGCCCAAGCCCAAAATCATAAAACCTTTAGCACAGCCTACAGGTCGTGTTTATGGAGGGATTTCATTGTAACTTGGTAGGATGACTCCAGATAATGTCTAGATAAAAACACCCCTTTTTGGTCATGATCAATCAACCGTGATGGCTGCCCCAACCCAAAACCTGAAAACCTTTAGCACAGACTACAGGTCGTATTTATGAAGGGATTTCATTGTACCTTGGGAGGATGACTAAGTATAATGTCTAGATGAGGATATCCCCTTTTGGTTGCAATCGGTCAATTGTGATGGCTACACAGGCCCGAAGCCCGAAAAACTGTTAGCACAGTCTACAGGCCATATTTATGAAGGGATTTCATTGTAACTTGATAGGATGACTCGTTTTGGAATAATTTCACTGTAACTTCGTAACTTTGGTTGACATACATTAACTGTGAGGCCACATTAACCCACCCTCAATTCTTTAGTACAGTCTTCACCTCAAATTATTTTTACTGAAAACATAGCATATAGGGAACAGAAATTAACATATTCTCAAATTTCATAACCTTTCATAAACACTGAACATTATCCATTTCATCAAACACAACACACTGTCATGTTAAGTTACAGTATCATTAATACTTCCATTTTCTTTAAACATTTGGGGGCCCCTTGGAACCCAGAGCCCCCAGACTCACTCCACCCTCTCTATATGGGTGAGCTGCCACTGCCTAATGTCTCTCCAACAAATGAACAAAAGAACCCTGGAAATGCTTTACCTTACCTTACAAATATATCTGGCCAACTCTAGTACATAAATTGCCATTCAAGTTTTATTTTTAGCTTAACTGAATGAAGCAAGGACAGCTTTAGTGATCACTTTCTGTCTATCGTCCAGCATGAACTTTACATTATCGACTTCTCATAGCCCACTGGACTGAATTCAACCAAATTAATATGCATGTTGCTTGTTATATGTCAATTCAAGTTTGTTCAAATAATGTTGCCACCTCCATGAGGGTGGTGCCACAGGGGTCATAACTGTTAGCACCCACAAATGTTTTTTTAAATGGAAGTGTCAATGACACTGTAGCTCAGCTTGTGTAAGACATGTACAGGTATAGTATGTGACACAGCAATGACACACATCTAGGTAATGACCTGATAGCAAAGGTCTGTACATAAATACTGATCGTAGCCTGTAACAAATGTACAGGTAAAGTATTGGAAAGGTGGTTGACAGTTAGATGCTAAACTAGAAAAGAAATCCCCAAGGGGTTAATGTTACAATGGGGATCCATGTATGGTGCACCATAAACCAAATGTTAGCAATTGTTTTGGCCTGTTTGATTCAAACCCTTCTAAGGTTGATTCATACTAATTTATAAATATTTGTCCAGTCCTTTTTAAAAAATAGGTATCTGAATTTTTTATCTTTAGCTCATAGGGTTCCCACGGGTGAGGAGGTTTTATTTTTCTCATTGGAAATAGAAAATCGGGCTGTGCTAATAATAACTTGGCTTCAACACATTTGACTATACACATCCTAGGGATGCCGAATTCAAGAAACATTATTTTGTCTGGTGTTTTTGGAAAAGATTTTTAATTATCTCCCTTTTTGAGTCCCTGAGTGGGTCTGACTGAACCCCAAAATATTTGTTCTCATACCACAGTGATAACAAAGACACCCAATAAATTTATAGCAAACATTACTGACATAAAACATCTTTACAGGTTCTGTACAAAAAAATGTAATACACACAATTCCCGTAAATATGACTGCCTACAGGCATTTTGAATTTTGGGCAGAGCCCAAAAGCATTCGTTAACATCCCATGATGATAACAAACGTAGTCCAAGAAGTTCTGTACAAAAAAATGATTCTACCTAATTTCGGTATAAAATGGCCACCGGCAGCCATCTTGAATTTCAGACTGCACCCCAAAACACTCGATCTCATTCCAAGGTGATAACAAAGGTACCCAAGAAGTTTTGTGAAGATCGGTTCATAAATCCAGCCCCTAGCCAGAGTCGTATTGACATGTGTACTTACTTATATAAGTTGCACTGAATAAATCAAAGTTCATCTAATTTGCATAATTTCGGCACGAGAAAAAAACCCTGTATTACATGTGATGTATTCCATTTTACTAAACATTCATAACAAACTTTATTCAAATCAGAACTTTCATACAGAAGTTCTGTACAAAAAACTGATTGAACTAATTTCGGTACAAAATGGCTGCCTGCGGCTATCGTAAATTTCGGACTGCACCTAAAAACACTCGTTCTCGTCCCACGGTAATAACAAAGGTACCCAAGAAGTTTCGAAAAGATCAGTTCATAAATACATCCTCTAGCCCAAGCCATATTGAATTGTTGACAGATGGACGACAGGCCATGACATAACCTCAAATTTGACTATGTCAAAGTTGAGCTAAAAATTAAAACATTTTCTCTGAAAGCACCAATCAGAATCTTTTGATACGTAACATACAACATCCTTATGGGGGCATATTCAGGTTTGTTTGAAACATGTCCTGGATTCATTTTTGGGAACCCATATTTTAACTTCATGCAACATGAGGAAATTTATTTAAAAATCTTCAGAAATACCAGTCAAAATCTCTTGATATTTGGAAAACTGCATCTTTAGATGGGGGTGAGGAGAGGGTCAGCCTGAAGTTTGTGGGAGCCTGAATTTTTAACTTGGCATAATATGAGGGATAATCTAACTAGAACTATCACTGAAGGTGATTAATACCCCCGCTTTGGGTTTTTAGAGGAATGCACTTCTGATCATGTAGGCGAAGGCCATAAGGAAATGTATACATAAAGATCATTTTTTGTTGTTGAAATTTGTATTTGCATGTGGCCTTCCACAGAACAGCACTGAATACTTAAAGAGCCCACACATATATGGTTTACATTTGGAAAAACACATTTACAATGTGCAACATGTATTCAAAATCGGTTCATTAATGTAGGAGGAGTTGCATACACAAGAATCCCATTGGAAAACCCATAATAAATCCAAGTTAAAGGGAGATAACCTGGTTAAAATTGTCGCAGATCAAAAAGTTTGGAATATGCACATGTTCACTTAGTAGAGATGATGTTTGAAAGGTTTCATCAAAATCGGTTCATTAATGTAGGAGGAGTTGCGCACACAAGAATTTGTTCGAACAGAAAGATATAATAAATCTAAGTCAAAGGGAGATAACCTAGTTAAAATTGTCGCAGATCAAAAATCTTGGAATATGCGCATGTTCACTTAGTAGTGATGATGTCTGAAAAGTTTTGTCCAAATTGATTGATAAATGTAGGAGGAGTTGCGCACACAAGAATTTCATGTAGAAACCCATATTAAATCAAAGTTCAAGAGAGATAACCTGGTTAAAATTGTCGCAGATTAAAAAGTTTGGAATATGCACATGTTCACTTAGTAGAGATGATGTTTGAAAGGTTTCATCAAAATCAGTTCATTAATGTAGGAGGAGTTGCGCATACAAGAATTTGTTCGGATGGAAAGACACAATGAATCTAAGTCAAAGGGAGATAACCTGGTTAAAATTGTCGCAGATCAAAAATCTTGGAATATGCGCATGTTCACTTAGTAGTGATGATGTCTGAAAAGTTTTGTCCAAATTGATTGATAAATGTAGGAGGAGTTGCACACACAAGAATTTCATATAGAAACCCATATTAAATCAAAGTTCAAGAGAGATAACCTGGTTAAAATTGTCGCAGATCAAAAAGTTTGGAATATGCACATGTTCACTTAGTAGAGATGAAGGTTTCATCAAAATCGGTTCATTAATGTAGGAGGAGTTGCGCATACAAGAATTTGTCCGGACGGAAAGACGTACGGACGGACAGACGGACGGACGTACAGGGCGATTCCTATATAGCCCCACTTCTTCGAAGCGGGGGTATAATAATCTAGAAGGGAGATGTAAACAGAAACAATAATATGGGAAAATCACTGAATAGCATACAGGGCAAAAACGGTTATTAATTCCAGTTTATGATGTTTTTTTTTTTAGTTCATTTGCATTTTTACACAATAAATAATATATCCTGAGAGCTACAGTTTTTGTTTTTATAACAATTTAAATATTTTTGTAAATTCACTTTAGATTTTTTTTTTTTTTCTAAGCACTCATTCTCATGGTGATGAGGTTCAACATTAACAAAACCAACATCAACGGTTCTGTCTTTTTGTGAGGCATATGAACTGGGGCCTGTAAACCCGATATATTGTGCCACAAAGAAATAAAGTTTGAACGTTTTGAAAATATGTTTATGAAGCTGATGTAAACAAAATCTTCCATGCTGGTGAGGTGAACAGTTTCTGTCTAGAAAGTATGGTGGGCCATTTCAGTGAATTATGTTTACTATGATAGTGTTTAACTCAGTGCAAGTATCACTGTGTTGAAAACTGCTCAAACCAAGGAAGACTCAGCTATGACCTAGAAATGTGATCTGAATAAACTTTATTTTTCAAGCAGCATGGAGCACACATAAATACCATTTAAATACTCTAGTTGCACTGAAAGAGAAATGTTCCCTAATATTTTTATATTTCTTGCTCATCAGTCATACACTCTAGGTGCCACTTCTTTTTAATGTGATCACAACTGTGAGCTGCAATACATCCAAACAAGAAGAATGTTGTCTGTACACTATCACTGAGGTATCTCAAACAGTAGATGCCTGGCCATCCATGAAATTGCTGTGTTTCTGCAATAGTTTTCTCAGAGTACCTGGGCCACCATACTATGGATTTCATCTCTGATTGGTACTGCCTGCCATACTTATTGAGAAAATCAAATCCTTCATTCCAACAGGCATCTGCTTACATCAGCTTCATTAACATATTTACCAAATTTTCACTTTTATTTCTTTTATGACACAATATATCAAAAATCCAGGTCTCAGCTCAAATATACCACAAGAGAGAACTGCTGACATTGGTTTTGTGGTGACTGTACTCTCAGCAGTGAGAATAAGTAGAGTGGAGCCCACTTAATTGGATATTTTTTAATTGAATATCCCTGTTAATTGAATTTAATTTTGAAACATAAAACCATTTACAATACCTTCAGTACAAATTTACTGTTATTTGCATATAGGTTATGGAGTAAACTCCTGTTAATGGAATAAAAAATCTTGCAATCTGTCATGAAATTACTCCGACAATCAGCAAATTATCCTTGTATATCACCCAAGTTAGCCTCAGTACATCCAGTGCAGGCATTTAATCTATTATATCTTGTTTGACAGAGGATAAATGCTAAGTTTAAGTTTAGAATACTGGAATGTGATCAAATCCCTGTTAACTGAATACACCTGTTAATTGAATAAATCTCACTGGCAAAGTGGATATTCAATTAACATGGTTCTACTGTACCTGACAAAAATATTCTTTAAAGTGTGTTTATTGAATAATTAAATTTTAAAACAATTTTTTGGAGACATCAGCATATGTCGCATATGATAGAGAATTCAATTGCACCAAGAATGAATCATAAAATATGAATAAAACAATTTTGTACATAACAATTTTTGCAAATTGTTCTGCTTACATTTCCATTAAAAATCTTCTTAAATCCATCATTTAGAATCTTTTGATATTTGGTTTGTAGTATCCTCAGTGGGGTGAGATTTAAGTTTGTTCCAATTAAGTCCCTAGGTTCATATTTCGGCTCCTTATGGGAACCCGCATTTTAACTCGGGCCAACATGAGATTCACAAGTCAGAATCTTTTGGTGACTGGTGCAGAGCATCCTTGGATTCAAGTTTGTTCAAATCAAGCCCCTGGTCATATTTGGGGCATATGCAATAAGGGGAACATTCCTTCCTTAGACGGTTCAGATTCAAGTTTGTTCAAATCAAGTCCCTGGGATAGTATTTTAGACTCCCATAGGGAGCCCAAATTTTTACTTGGTGCAATATGAGGAATATTCTAAAAAAAAAAAAACCATCTTCAGATCTATCAGTCCAAATCTTTTGATATTTGATATGCAGCATCATTATAAGGTTCGGATATTCAAATTTGCTCAAATCAAATCTCTGGGCTCCTATTTTGGCTCCCTATGGGAACCTAAATTTTAACTTGGTGCAATATGAGTAAATTTATTTTAAAATCTTCTTCAGATCCACCAGTCAAAATCTTTCAATGATTGGTATACAGCATCCTGGTGGAGAGGGAGAGGGGGGGGGGGGGGTTAAGTTTGTTACAATCAAATTCCAGAGGTCATATTTGGGCTACATTTGATGAATATTCTTTAAAAATCTTCTTCGTATCTACCAGTCAAAATGTTTTGATATTTGATATGCAGCATCCTTGGGATGTTCAGATTAAAATTTGTTCAAATCAAGTCAGTGGGGTCACATTTTGGCTACTTGTGGGTACCTGAATTTTAACTTGGTGCAATATGTGGAATATTCTTGAAAAACATTCTTTGGATCTACCAGTCAGAATCTTTTGATATTTGGTTTGCAGTATCCTTAGGGGCTCAGATTCCAGTTTGTTCAAATCAAGCCTCTTGATCCAAATTTGGGCTCCCGGTGGGTTCCCAAATTTACCCCAAAAATATAAAGCAGATCCCAAATTAAAATATATTACTGATTAAAAATCTTTCCTGTTCATGCCAATTGAGTCGAGAGTTTTGAGAGGGAAGAACCACTGGATGTCCTCATGGCAATGACACTCAGTGCTGGAGGTGTTGTCCAAGTCCAAGCTGAGGACTTGAATTATTCTATATTGTAGATCACTTAGTGTGCGGTTATTTTGATTAAAGTGAAGGGCAAGAGGTATGTCTTGTGAGTGTTTAATGTTGGTGATGTGTTCATTAATTTTGTTGTGGAAGTGTGCTTCCTGCACAGCTTAATTTTTATTCAACTTCGATGTGGACACATTATTCATCAGGAGGGAGCTCATTGGTTAGAGCACTGAACTTCGCACTGAAAGGTTGACAGTTCAATCCTGATCAGTGGTAACTACTTTGTGTAATTGGACAATTCATCAGGCTTGGCAATTTCAGGAGAGCGATTTTTTAGCTCTCCTTACTGCCCTCCTGAAAGAATTTACGAGAGCGAAAAATTGCCCTCCTAAATATTTTGGTCAGGGATGATTGAGATTACATGTATTATGCTCACATTAAATTTTTGTTGTAAAGCAAAAATGTAATTTAACTTCGAAGTCACATAACATCACATAATTTCATTTTGAAACTGGTTTAGTGGTAAAAGGTAATGGCTGCGACCATACCCAAACACAGTTGCAATCATTTGAAGCAAAATGGGTCACAGCAATATTTTTTTTTCTGTCAGTTTTAAGTTCAACAACTGACATCACAGTTTGAGTGGTAATTATTCAAGGAATATTGACACTATAATATACTACCATTACTACTATCCTGTCACTTGAAGCACTTGCACCAGGATGCGACTGTAGATTCAAGCAGACCTATTGTCCAAGAAAGTCATATGCCTACCACTACCACCTTCAACCCCCTTTAGGGGGTTGAAGGTGGTAGTGGTAGGCGTATGACTTTCTTGGACAACAGGTCTGGGTACACACACAGGTCTTGTCAAGTGTGTGTTCGGTTGTTGAGTGAGACATCTAGATGTCTAAGAGATTTCGCATTACCTTAGTAAAGTTAATAAAATCACTGATGTAGTCTGCTGGTTTCAGTTCCAATGAGTTCGTTCAACTGGATACTTAAAATGCTGTGTAAAGCTAATTGCTCTCCTAAGCTGATTGAGGAGAGCGATTTTTTGCCCTACTGCATTTTTCAGAATGCCAGGCCTGATTCATTAAATCCTGCTTGCCCACTTGGGGGCACAGTGGTGTTGTGTATTAAGGCATATTGCACTTGCCTTCAACCACTGCAGAATTAGTCCATTGGGGAGTCTGGCAGTTGGTCACTGCTTCCATTGGTTCTCTCTGGGTACACTGGCTTCCTCCACCCACCCATAAAACTGTCAGACATAATGTGAGTCTGACTGTTGACTGTGTCATTAAACTCCAATAAAGCAAACAAACAATTCATCAGGAAACAAACTTAGTCAAAGACCTCCCTTCCAACCACTGTGGTTCCTCATAAATTTGGATACAGTGCGGCTGATCGCAAGATAATTTAAAATGATGAAATACATTCCGTTCAGAAACCAAACTCAGAACTCAATTATAATGTCACATGAAGAACCTAGCAACCAGTGCATTTCCTTAGCAACAAGCAAACTGTAAGAACAGTTTTTGTGTAACTTTATAAGCTGACACAGCACCATCCAATATGAAAGCAAATTAAGGAGTTGATAACATGTCATACAATCTTTCTAGCAACTGGCATGCTTCCTTAGTTTAAAATTATATGTTAAATTTAAACAAGAGGCCCCCTGGGGCCTGAGGGCGCTCACCTGACATGGTAGTCTAAATATCAAACCAGGGACATGAATAAGCTGCATACGCCCCTCCTAAGAAAAGCATATACCAACTAGATGAAGCAATTGTGCCACACAATACACAGGATTTTCCTTCTATTTTCATTTTTGTTCGGAAATTTTCGAAGTCAGAAAATTTTTTTTTCTTCTTAAAATTCACCAAAACGCATAAAAAACTAATTTCCAGATTTGGGTCCAAAATTTCTAAGTCACACCTGGATCCCAAATTTTCAGTGTAAAAAAAAAAAAAAAATTTTTGTCTTAAAATTGACCAAAATGTATAAAAACAAAAAAACTCATTTCCAGATTTTGGTCCAAAATATTTTCAGACCAAAATTTTTTTTTTCTTCTTAAAATGCACCAAAACGCATAAAAAACTAATTTGACCAGACCCCAAATTTTCAGTGTAAAAAAAAATTTATCTTAAAATTGACCAAAATGCATAAAAAACAAAAAAAAATTCCGGATTTTGGTCCAAAATTTCTAAGTCCTACCCGGACCCCAAATTTTTGGTGTAAAAAAAAAAATTTGTTTGTCTTAAAATTGACTGAAACGCATAAAAAAAAAACAACTCATTTTCAGATTTGGGTCCAAAAGTTAAAAAATTTATAGTAATTTATATATTTTTTATACTTACCAATGACCCAGACATAGCTGGTGCTAACTCTTAAAATATAGGGCCAAACACAAATTTTGCCCCCCAATCCCCAAAATTTGCATCTAAAACTAAAGAAAACATGTCCTGAGAGGCCCTCCACACTTCGCCCCTACTGCGCATGCGCAGTGTCAAGGACGTTCCGAAATTGGCGCCATTTATCATTCTAATAACCAGTGCCTGGTAAGCGCTATGTACTCAGCGGGGAGGCAAGAGTTCCCAACTCCTGGGAGGGCCATCCCCGTCTGGGTCATTGGTAAGTATAAAAAATATATAAATTACTATAAATTTTTTAACATTTTTATACTGTACCAATGACCCAGACATAGCTGAATAGTAAAAAGGCTGGAGGGCCAAGGACATAGAGCAAAATGGAATACGCTCAATAAAATAAAATAGAGTCATCCCCTGTAGGGAAAAGAAGTAATAGGCCTTACATGTATCTTTCTTATTTATGATAAATTAGAAAGATACAACACCTTCCAAAAATTGAGCTTCATACATCCATGTACTCTATTAATATCCAATAATCCTTATACTAATAATTTTTAAAGTAAGCCAATAATAAAGTAAGTCTAGAGAATAGAGACTCTTATACTCCTAAAAGTGTGTGAGAATTGCATAATCATGTCCGTTGACATATGCAATATTCAAAAGCTAGACTTTAAAAACTAAGACTTGAATGACTTTTATAAACTTAAACTTCTCACTAAACAACCATCCCAATAACAGCTCAGAATTACTAACTCCGGAGGAGGTATCCCCTTGTTTTCATAGTAAAAACAGGTGACCCAAGGGAACACCCTCCCCCCCCCCTTTTTCTTGCCCTGGGTCAAATAGCCCAGAGCGAAGAGGGCAGCCGAACGGAGACACTGCCGAAACAGACAGCCTACCTAGCTATAGTAGCAACTGTTAAGTGAATGACATTCTGAGCAGTAGATAATAGACCTAACAATAGAGGCCTCCAGAAATGGACTCGATATTTCTGAGATAAAATTCATGAATGGATGGCTGAGCGCAATGAGCAGCCTTCAAAAATCTATAATAGAACACTATTAATGTAAGCCCAAGAAGTAGAAGAACTCTTACTTCATGAGCCGAAATCTTAAGCACAACTGCTAAGCCAATGATATACCATAAGCAGTACGCTAGTTAATAGAATCCATTAACAATAAAATGGAGCGTAACGTCCTTCTACTAGACATCAAAGACAGAAGAAGCTTACGCCCTTGTAATAAACAGATATCTGTTTATAAATACATAAACTGTACCCGGAAAGAGTAAAGGCCTATGCCCATACGAAGACGGAAGGACCTTAAAATAATAGGTTCCGGATAATAGGAGCCTAACTCTTATGCAACAATCCAACCTAAATAGTAACGGAAGTATTGATTCCGAAACTATGAAAGTGAAAATCATCCATCGATAGTGCATGAAACTCACTGACTACAGTAAAAGAGAAACCAACAGAATTACTGTCTAAAAGGTCAGAATTTGAAAACTACTGTTTCCAGAGGCTCAAATGATTACTTAGCTAAATAAGAACCTGAAGTTAAAATCCGTATAGGAATTTAATCTAAAGATTCTAAGTCTATTTATCAAAAAGTTACTAACTGACTTAGATAAAGAGACAAAAGACTCAATTGTAAACTATCGTAGAGTGCATAGGTATGAGGTAACATAAACCTATAACCTAAATAACAACAGGCTGCAGTAGATCTTGTGAAACAAGTATACTAAAAAATAGCAATGAGTAGTATGGAGGGATCAACCATATGAACATAATGATCCCTACACCACGACGGAAGAGCCTCCACTTTAGTCGCATAGAATAGCGAAGAAGAGGATCTCCTATAGTAAGAAATCGCGTCCAAAGCTCGTCCAGTACAGTGCTTACAATGCAATACGGACCACACAACGGAATACATGAAGGTTGCGACCTTGCTGGTTGTGATAAAGATGACACGATTTACCCAGTGAAAAAAGATCCTCACATAGAGGAAGATTTCACGTTAAGATCCACAGTAGACAAGAGAGTAAATTACTCATGATCTCTGTGAAGATAGAGATGCTATCAACAGAAATGTATTGTGGTTGTTTATCTTAGCAATACCTGCTAAAAACAACAGCGCCGGAGGATACGCGTATCCTATCATTCTGTCCTATAGATCAATAGAGCGTTAACAGTATTAGCTCAGAGATCTGGACAAGCCAACACATACGTCTGCAATTGATTAGCCAGCTGTGTCATAAATAAAACATCATTGGGCGCTCCCATAGATAGCAAATCTGATTGAATACTTGTTTGTTGAGAGTCCATTCTAACAGCAACAAGCGACCCGTAAGAGAACGGGAGTGCGATAAAACAATCAGACGACCCAGAATATGACGGACCAAAACTGAACTTGGTGTACTATAACCAACAGACGGATTCTTTCCATTAAATTGAATAACGGAAACGAAAGAGTGCCTCCCTGGTTCCGGAGATACGCCACTACTGTCGAATTAAAGGACAGGAATTTGGGCATGCGTTTCTGAATAATGTTCATGCAATGACATAAAGCAAGCCTAAAAAACATTATTCCGCGGAAGTTAACTGATAGCTAAAAGACTGCGGAACCCAAAGAACCTGGCACTTCGAATCCGTAGGGATCAGTATATATCCCAATCTGTTTGACTGGCAACCGTCATAACAGCCACACTCGGGTCCGGCAACTGCGGCGGCACTCTCTGAGTCAACCACCGAATGTTTGCCCCAGTCTGAATCTCTTGTAACACTAGATAGACAAGAGAATGTATAAATCAAGCAATTCATGGATTGCCGGAAAGTTGCCGTCGAAGAGAAGCTCCTCCGAGAACGAAGCGACTCTGAGAGAGTTCTTAACCTACTATCCACGCGTGGATGTAGCTAGGGCTGCCTCACGTCTAACCAACTCCAATCAGCCACTGAAGGGCGGAGTTATACGTGAACAAACTA
Organism: Pictodentalium vernedei; assembly: GCA_031216915.1. Taxonomy (NCBI): domain Eukaryota; kingdom Metazoa; phylum Mollusca; class Scaphopoda; order Dentaliida; family Dentaliidae; genus Pictodentalium; species Pictodentalium vernedei. The sequence goes on from CM062295.1 coordinate 153,302,934, forward strand.
CTGCCCTCAAAAGAAATTACATTGAGAATAATATCCCGTAAATCTTTTCTTGAAGACGTAATGATAACGCCTCAGTAAGGCGGATTACGTATAATAAAGCGTCTAAGTTAAGTCTAATATACATAATGTCGTTCCCAACATTGAAATTGGAAAAGACATAAACGGTGAAAAAGAATATATGCAGTCTTTAATCACACCGTCTAGACGCATATGAACTCTCGGTATGCCCTGCTCTGCCAAAATAAACTATATGTAAAAAAAGATAAAATGGCAGAAATGAGCCACGCGGACAAGAAACTAAACTATCATGCTTAGTAGCCGTCTTGTATATATATCTAAATATATAGCGTCGAAAAATAAAACACATGTTGTAATGACAATATTGGACTGCGTCGGTAAGTCAGGGACAAAGTCCCTGTACCGATCGAAAAATCCGAGTCCAATGACGCTATAAGTCTCTTATCCAAGATCGCAGCAATGAAGTCCGAAAAATAATCACTGGAAGAAATGCCAGAAGATATGAAAGGCATCTTCCGATACTACTAAAGGGAAAACTCGAAATCTTTCGAATCCCTTTCGCCATCCTGTCGGACCCTATAAAGCGTTCGGTCGTCCGTAGCTTGATGCAACCGCGGACCGCACCGACCCAGCGCCGTCGGATAATTCCTGATTCGACCGAGAAACCGTCAATTGCTGGGATGCTGCGAAACAACTGTGCTAACTCGGATAGCACGTCCGTCACTGAGGCCTGAGGAGCAGCGGTCTTACGATGCATTGCCGCAGGAAGCTCCGAGATCGTTACCCCGTGCATACTTCCAATATGCGAGCGAACGGAGTGTATAGGCCTCGTGTCCCTTGGCTACCGGATGGCGCGACCTATTCGCTGTGGAATCACTGAATGCCGAAACTGATCGGATACTCGAGGTCACGTAGCCAATGTGCGGTCGTGTGCCCTGCTGTGAGGATGAGGAAGCATTAAAGACAGTCTCTCGGACTGTCAATATAACGGAGCGTCCCGAGCAACGGACATATGCTCCGAATGTAAAATATCTGAACCACAACATGCGGTCCCCTATGTTGTTGGCTTCCTCCGATCTGTCCTCAATCTGCCGTCACTGGGTGAGTACTAAAGTAATTAAAGTGCTCGCATCACCCAAATCTCCTTCCTAGACCGCAACGGACGAACCCGGCAGCCGAACCATTCGATGAATGTACGCTACACCGGGTGAGCTAGCGAATGTCACTCCGTAAGCGATAGACATATTCCATGAGCACTTATTGCCGCTAACTCTTCATTAACTATGACGACAGAGGCACACTTTTGAAAGACATCTCCATAACTCTTCGAACAAGAAACCAGAAATGCTTGGATAGCAAGCATAAAATAATAATATATATAGCGTCGTTCAATAATTCGAAAGTTTGTGTGACATTATTGGACTATGTCGGAACTGAGGGACGATGTCCCTGAACCGAACCAAAAATTTCTAAGTCCACCGACGCTATCAGTTTCTTATCCGGCATCGCAGCATATGTTGTTCCGAAAGGGAAAGCTTGAAATCCACCGAATCCCTTTCGGTATCCCGTCGGACCGGATGAAACTTTCGGACGTCCGTACCCGCTTCCGCGGAGCGTCCCGACCCAGCATCGTTGGATAAAATATATGCGACAGATTCAGTTGATGCTGGGATGCTGCGATAAACTGTGCTATTAAGGAAAGCACGTCCGTTCCCGAGGCCTGTGCAGTAGCGGACTTACGATGCATTGCCGCTGGAAGCTCCGTGTACGTTGACTCCCGCATACTTCCTATGCGAACGTCCGGAGTCTGCAGGCCTCGAGTCCCCGGCTACCGACCCAGCGCTGTCGGATAATTCTCGATCCGACACCGTTTCTGTCGGCTGCTGGGATGCTGCGATAAGCTGTGCTATGTGCACAAGAATGTCCGGCGTCGAGACCTGCGGAGGCGCAGTCTATCGCTGCTTCGCCGAGGGCAGCTCCGCATCAGATGGCTCCCGCATACTTTTCCTATGCGAACGTCCGGAGTCCATCGGTCTCGAATCCCTGGCTGCCGGATGGTGTGACCTGGTCGCCGAAGAATCCTTGATCGGCGAAGCTGGTAATATATCGGCGGTCACGCAGCCAAGGTGCGGTCGTGTGCGCTGACGAGAAGAGGAAGCCTTAGCAGTCTCAGCGGACTGCCTATACAACGGAGCGTCCCGAGCGACGGACGTATGCTCCGCTAACGACACATTTGTACCACAACATCTGGGGCCAGATGTTGTTGAACGAGAGAGGGGCCTCTCTCGCTTGCCTTCCGGATGGACCGGAACGAGCTATGAACCGGACTAAAAGGCTTCCTCCGTTCTCCCTCCGATCCGCCGTCACTGGGTGTGCATTAAGTTAATTTTATAGTGCTCGCATCACCCCAAAATTCCTTCTAGACCGCAACGGACGAACCCGGCTGCCGAACCATTCGGTGAATGGACGCTACACCGGGCGAGCTAGCGGACGTCAAAGGCCGTCGAACCTACTAGGGTCCTCTTAGGCAATTGGCGTATTACATGAGCACTTTTCCGCTAGCCCTTCATTAATTGTGACGACGGAGGCACACTGTTGGAAGACATCACAGATACATCACCCTAATCTTGATCGTCTGAAATAGAAATTGATAAAGTAGAGTGACCCTGCGAGGAAAGGACCGGAGTGTCCAAATCCCCAACAACATACCGTGACATACGCTTCCCATATTGTCATCGAAATCATACGATACAGAACCGGAGTTAATGCGAGTACACTGACCACATATAGAATGATAATAAGGTCAGAGGAAGACTTCCTCTTAAAACAATTGATCAATATCCTTTCAATGTGAAAAGAAAACAAGTCCTGGTACTCGCACTAACCCCTGGCAATCAAAATACATAATAATAATATGATCCATTAATATAGAAAAAATAATTGAAATCAAAATATTTTGAAAAAATATTTTTTCAGAACAGCCCAAGTTTCTGAAAAGTAACGTTGAGCCCCAATGGATCCCAAGCCTAAGTGTGGACAAAAATTTTAAAAATATTTTAAACAATTTATTCAACACTTACGAACAATAATAATGTATCTAGTTATGATTGAAATAACATAAAGATATTATTATTTAGAAATCCCCCCCTCACACAGAGGGCTGTTGTAAATGTAAACAATGAGTGTAAAAACACTAAAATAAGACTCCAGGCACCCAGGCCCGAAATCAGTTACCAAAAATACACCATCTGATGCAAAACAGAGACTTCCAGGGAAGAAACTGCAGAACATCAGATGGTAGATGCAGAACACAACGCCTAACCACCCGTAGGTGAAGACGTAAACATGGGGAAAGAACAGAATTCATTCTGTTATTCAGCTAAACTCCCAAGAAATTTTAGTAATAATAATTACAGAAATTATGCCAAAAGCATGGGAGAATAGCAAGGGGGAACTTAAAGGACAGGGAGAGAGGAAAAACACTTGTAAAAACAGTGTAACTAAATAATCAGAATGACAACAAAATGGCTGCTGCCTTGAAAATAGGTAACTTAACATAATTTCATTAAAAAATTTTAAGTTACAGCCCTGATAATATTCTGTCACACATTCTTTTCCTCTCCTCCTTTTCTATCCTCCTTAGAATCACCATTTCACTAATATTTATGTGTCTGGCATCATTTAAACTGAGATTTAAAAGCACAAAGATCAGTCAGATGTTAACTGATGAAGGGCCAAACTTAGAATGATAAATGGCGCCAATTTCGGAACGTCCTTGACACTGCGCATGCGCAGTAGGGGCGAAGTGTGGAGGGCCTCTCAGGACATGTTTTCTTTAGTTTTAGATGCAAATTTTGGGGATTGGGGGGCAAAATTTGTGTTTGGCCCTATATTTTAAGAGTTAGCACCAGCTATGTCTGGGTCATTGGTACAGTATAAAAATTTTCTGAGTCCGGACCAGGACCCCAAATTTTCAGCCTAAATATGAACCCAGGGACTTGGCTTGAACAAACTTGAATCTCACCCCCCTAAGCATGCTGCATACCAAAAATCAAAAGATTCTTATTGGTAGATCTGAAGAAGAAGATTTTTAAAGAATATTCCTCATGCGGCACTAATTTGAACATTTGGGCTCCCATAGGGAACCCAAATATGGACCAAGGGATTTGATTTCAACAAATATGTGAATCAATGTTCCAAAGATGTTATATGTAAAACATGAAAGCTTTTGGGACAGTGGTTTGGAAGCAAACGATTCTTTAATTTTTTCCCATTGCCCACAGTGTTAAAAAATGCTGACTCAGCATTTTTTCCAAGTCCAGAAAAAGTACCTTATGACAAAACCGATGGCAATTTTTTTTTACCATTCCTTTCTGTTAGTCCCAAGGAAGCCTCACACCAAAAAAAATTCTCAGTGTCGTGCAGTTTTGGAGAGATGGACGTTTTCGTTTTTTTCTACGAAAATTCCTTCTGATTTTCAAATTAAATCTATAGAAATTGTCAACTCAAAACAGATAGTATCAGATTGTGCTCACAACATTGGGGTAATATTTGATTCATGTCTTTTGATGGAAGCAAGTATTGATGCAATTTGCAAGCGCTGTTTCATGCACATTTGAAACCTGAGTCATCTTCAACGTTTTTTGACTCAAAAATCTTTGGAAAGGCTTGTTCACGCCTTTATTTCTGCACATTTGGATTTCTGTAATTCACTGCTTGTAGGTCTACAACAATTGCTCATCGCAAAAAATACAAAACACTGCCACTCGTATTATTACGAGATTCGGACACTATGATCACATAACCCCTTTGCTCCGTAAGTTACATTGGCTCCCTGTTCAACAACGTATCACTTTCCAAGTTTTGGTGTTGGTCTTTAAGTGCATTAATGAATCAGCTCCAAAATATCTTCAGGACCTTTTGACTGTTCAATCATCAAAATGGAATCTCCACTCATCCATACAGATCAGGCTTCTTGTTCCTTTTTCCCCCTCCACCTTGGTAAATACCAGGGCCTTTTCCTCTGTAGGTCCACGACTCTGGAATTCATTGCCAGTGCATATCCAGGCTTCCATAAGAACAGACGACTTCAGAACAAAACTCAAGTTCCATTTCTTTCGAGAGGCCTTTGTGGTTTCAGCTATCTAATTTAATCAGTTTTTGTTACATCACTGCTTTTAGTAGGGAGTGCAAATATAATATTAAAAAAAAAGTAGGGGATATTTGATAAAAGTGAGATATATGAAGAAATATATGTATATTTTCATCAAAAAGACAGTTAAGGCATTGCACTGTGACATCTGGTGAATGATTTCAGTGATAGTTGGGTGTTTGACAAGCACACATTTCACGCACTGAGCTGTAGAAGACATGGACGGTCAGTCAAAGAATTTACCACATTCAGTCCAAGACCTCAATACCTTGTAAATCCTCCTCGGTTCACGAGACAAGCGCGGATCCGATGGGTATACTCCTCACCAAACGTCCAATATCAGCTTGACTGATGTTATTCCATTCTTCCTGCAGTGCAGCAGCGAGTTCCTGGACATCGTTAGGGGGCTGTTGGCGTTGTCGTAGGCACCTGCCAAGCATATCCCAGACACACTCGATTGGTGAAAGGTCTGGACTTAGTGCTGGACAAAGCAGGTTAGTGGCTCCTGCAGGAACTTGGTAGCAACACTGGCCCTGTGTGCTCTTGCATTGTCATCTTGGAAAGTGAATCGACGGCTGTGATGTCGCGCAAATGGCACCACATGAGCTGCTAACATGTTGTCACAGTAGTACTGCCCTGTGACATGCCCTAGGATGACATGTAATGCTGTTCTGCTTGTCATGGTTATGCCACCCCACACCATAACCGATCCGCCACAAAAACGATCATGCTGCCGAACGGTTACGTCATGGTATCGTTCGTTCTGCCGCCACCACACTCTGTTTCGCCTGTCGTGGAAGTCGAGAGTGAACCTCGATTCACTGGAAAATATGATGTTGCTCCACCAACGATATTGTCCCAGCGCTGTCGTGCTCCACACCAATTACGCTTTGCTGCGATGTGACGTTCAGTCAAACATGGAATTATTCGAGGACGTCGAGCGTACAAATTCCAGCTGTGTAGGCGATATCGGATAGTCTGACCAATGACTCGCACATCTGTCGCTCAGAGCAGCTGCTGTCCAATTTCTGAGGCACTTTGATGGCGGTTATGTAATGCTGTGGTTCAGATGAAACGATCCTGGTTAGCAGTTGTCACCCTTGGACGACTTGACCGCCATCTGTCATCAACGTTGCCTATCTGATGGTAGCATGACCACAACCTGCAAATCACCGATTGAGTAATGTTGAGAATTTGAGCCACTGCAGTCTGTCTGTTGCCAGCTTCCAACATGCCAACATTTCGTCGCGTGTCAGTCTTCGCATACCTCAAAAGTTATGTTTCAACTAGTGACTATTGATGAACGAGTTTATACCAAGAAAAGAATGTCGAGACCTCCAAAAAAGCCCATCCAGTACAAATGAAAATTTCAAAACGTACCCCACAGACATTAACTCAGCACTCGTGCGAAAAACCTGCACAAAGTTTTCGTGGGCCGGTGACATTCATGATCCACACTAAACTTGGTAACATATTGATGTGTCCAATCACGTGTCTCCAATACCATTTTCCAAAAATATCAACATCAGTTTGGATATTCCCTACTTTTTTTGAATAGTATATGTATTTATTTTCCATGTGAAGCATTTTAGAGCAGAACCTTGTGATTTTATGCTATATAAAAACTATGTATTATTATTATTATTATTAACTGCACTAAAATATTTCATGTGCCACCAAAATTATACATTTGGTAGGTAGGTCTCAATTGCATTGTGGTTTATTATTTCAGTGCGTCATTTTCAATAAAATCACTGCACAGGCAAGAGAGAATTCATGTCTGTCAAGTAATCTATATGTAACAGCTAGGTATAATCAGTGTTCTTTCTCTGTTAACCCTTGAGGGGCTAATTCCAACTTTGATCACATTTTTTGCAACAGAACAGGTGCCCCCTACATGCAGTCTTAGGGTTAACTCACAAGTTATATTCTAAGTACATTTGTAGTTGTTTTTTGATAAGTTTTGGCTGCCTATATAGGTGGCCAAGACTTGCCAAAAAAACGCAGCAATGCCACAGGATGTAGACTGTCAAAGTGTAGCAAAAATATGTAAAAATCTCCTTGCCTGAAGGTTAACAGTGAAAGAATACACTTGGGACAATTTTTTCAGAGTTTTATACAGGGCAATTTGTGGCTGTAAGGGAGGCTCAAGGGTACTAGATCATTCAACTGTGGCTTCCTCTAATGCTTTTGACCAATACCAATGTTAACCCTCATGAACCGAATCCTGACTTTAATAAATTTTCTACAGTAAAACAGGTGCACCCATGCACTCTCTGGGTAAACTTGCAAGTTACATTCCCATGTACCATGGCAGTTGTTTCTTGGCAAGTTTTGGCTGCCTAAATCGGCAGTGAAGACTTGTCTAGAAACAACTGCAAAGCTACAAGATGTAGACTAGTATAAAAATCCCCATTCTTTCCAGGGTTGAGATGCTGATATTGACTGTTCCACTGATGTGCTTTTACCCAAGTTCACACCCATGTTCCAAACGTTATGGCAAGTCCTGGGAAGTTAAGGAAAACTACTTCTTCATTTTCCAGGTAAGTTATTGAAAACTGAACTTTTTTTTCAATGCCCTCTTTAACAGTTATGGATTTGGGTTGCAGTTTTGTCCCAATCATCAAACTCTGAGCACTGACATATCCTGTTAAGTCTGCAAGTGGACTGTCAGAAGAATAATGACAGGAGGACTTTCGGAAGAATGGTTGAAGGAGAGTGTGTGTGTGTGTGTGTGTGTGTGTGTGTGTGTGTGTGGTGGGAGGGAGGAGGGAAACAAACTATTTGTAGTCAGTATAGCGCTTGTTGGGACTGGTAGTATATAATACATACAGGGTGACATGACGAATTTCCATCCAACAGTGGAAACACTTGCTAGACCACAAGAAACTTGAAGACTCGACAAGCAACTATGCAGTTTATGGACTTCCATGCAGAATACCCAGTGCTCTATAATTGAGGATTTGTTTGTTGGCTCTCAACTTCCCACTGTGTTCTGCAAAGCAAAGGTATAAATAGATGTCCACATGCCATGTGAATGAGTATCATCTCAGCTCAATGTTGAAAGGTAAGGGAAAATTTGCAGTGACAGACTATGGAGAAACTTCAGAAACACGATCTACCAAACCAAACTTTGTCTTACAAAATTATTTTTCTTGATGTTAAATCGACTCATGGCTTGATTCAACAGCAAGTTCAAGAAACAATATTTTCATCCAAAGAAATGCTTAAAATTTGGCCACTGATGCTAAAAAATACCAGGGTTATAATGAGTCAACATTCCAACAAAATTTAAGAAAACTGAGGTAACAGAATTGTTGCTCTAGAAATCAATTCATTGACACCCAGTGCCATTAGGCCCAATAGGAGATTTATTCATTTATTGGTGTTCAAGGTCACTTTCTGCATCTATGGCGATATCACGACAGCAACAAAGATAAGAAAACAATTTTAGCAAACTATACTTGTGCTGACCACTTTGGAAGACTTTTAGCCCAGGCATTGGTTACCGAGTCCTATTTTACAAGGGAAACAGAACCTTTCTTACCATAGTAGAGAAGCACTGCTCCACTTCCCATGGGGGGCTAAATGGGAGATAAAATTTCAGCTATTTTTGAAGTTCCAAGGTATACAAACTTCTCCATCTTGCATGATAGAATAGTAATGCGATATTCTCAACCTAACACTATTTGTTTCTGGTAATGAATAGTAGTTCATCAGTCTATCACAGCACTGAATCATTTGTGTTGGCATTACAGTCTCATCTTTTGTTAAACTTTTCAAATTCAACATGTCCTTGCAATGCCCAATCATTGTTTTCTCTGTCTGTAGATTTCTGAAATAAACAACATTCAGCAAATAAACAAAAGTAGTGATGAGCCGATTGTTCAGGATTTGGAAAACAATTTTGAGGGTGGTTCATGGGGAAAATCAGGACTTGATAAAACAGAACACAAGTCTTCTTTGCACGGCACAAAGAAAACCAGAGGCTCAAGTAAGCCTGGAAATAAGCAATCTGTCATTTGCAGTCTGAGGTCCCCAGAAGGTGAATTTGCTGATGCCAAAACATACAGTGGGCCAATTTATCCTCTGGGTACCTCTTTCTGTTTAGGCCAGAGATCTGGATTCAGATTGAGGTTCACAGAGGGTAAATTTAATGATGCTACCCTGCTGTGCAGGGTAGCATTACCAAATTCACCCTCTGGGAACCTCATTCTGCAGATGAGAGTCTGCTTATATCCAGACTTGGGCTAAAGTGAGCCTAAAATGCTCACCTGGTTAAAGTTGTATGGAAGGAAATTCAAGTGGTGTTAGAGCGAGAAAGCAAGAGAGAAATAGGGGTTTTAGTTTAATATGAAGGGATTAGAAAAAAGAGGCTAAAAGGATGTGTTGCCTCATACATGTGTGCATATTGCAATGACTATCACCAAAAACACTAAAAAAATGTCTGTTTTTCAACCCCCGACTCCTCCTCCTCCTTGCAAACATCCTTCATTAGGCATAAACTTATATTCAAAAACAACAAAAAATCTTTCTTCTGAAAATATCTCCTAGTCAGGTTAGAATTTTGGGTTGAAACTGGTTGAAATACTCAATACTCCTAAAAACCGTCAGTTGTTTAAGAGATGGCAGTCAACAAGGACATGATTGAGACAGTTTTTTGAAGGGACAAATTTTTGCAAATATTTTTGAAGAACTCAGGCTCCTTGAGCTCTGCCTCCAACCTATCAGCTTTAGCAATGTCTATCGAACTAACTTGGAAGGGTATCTGCCAGGGAAGATATCTGATTAGATTGATTTGATCCAGTGGTTCTGAAGAAGACAGAAATTCCAGTTAACGTATGCCAGATGCCAAGTGATGGCAATAGCTTACTAGAGCTCAAAATAATGGAACCATACACTTTAGTGGGGTAGATTTCTGCCAATTTTGGGTACACAATGCCAACAAACTGCTCGACTTTTCACCATCCATCTCTTTTAAAATTACAGACACTGTGCACTCAAAAAGATGAACATTAGGCCACACAAAGTAGATCTTCTATTTCTCAGGCCATTATTTGTAAAACTGCATGCGGGCGAGCGGTTTTTTATTTTATTTTTTATTTCAGTAATTACTTCTTTGCCATCAAATGTTCATGTTCTTGGTTCAAGTTTTAGGCCTCATAATCTACAGAATAGCATGGGTGGTGGTGTATTTCATCCCTTGAGTGCAAGAAGGCTTTGAAATGCTAAAGCATTGCAAAGCCTTCTTGCACTCAAGGGACAAATTCATCAATTTTTTCAACTTGGGTAAAATATCAGACATAAACCATTTAATTTTTATTTTTTTTAAGTTTAAATTGGTTATAAAAATAGAGCATGCGGCAGCCAAAAGGACAATGCGGGAGGGCCTGAGAAACAGATTTTTTATTTTTTAGGCCTTATAAACAAAATTGTAATTGTTAAATGGGAATACAATATATGACTCGGCAAACATACTTCAAAGTTTACGCAGATCACCTGCAAAAATTATTTCTATCACAGTAGCTCAACACATGTCATGTGTTGCACCATCAAAGTGAAGTGCATGTGAATGAAGACTATTATTCAAGGAATTATTTGGAAGTTCTGTCTTTTATTTGTGTAAGATGAAGGGTTACAGCTTGGCTGGGATAAGTTCCAATTCTTCGGCTCATGAAGAACATCGTGGAGTCCTGGAGTCTCAACTCTATAATAGAGTGAATAGTGAATCACCCTCAGCCATCTCAAGCATCTACAAGATTAATGATTCTGGGGGTCTGATGACCCCAAGCAAGCCTGGAAGTAAGCAACTGTCATTTGCAGATGGAGGTCCCCAGAGAGTGAATTTGCTGATGCTATTCCATACAGTGGGCTAGAACCACCCAATATATCCTCAGGATTCCTCTTTCTGTTTAGGCCTGAAACTTTGATTCAGATTGAGGTTCACAGAGGGTAAATTTAGTGATGATACCCTGCACAGCAGGGTAGCATCACCAAATTCCCCTCTGGGAACCTCATTCTGCAGATGACAGTCTGCTTATTTCCAGGCTTGACCCCAAAACAAACAAAGCTGAATGTCTGGTGGACCACTGAGTGGTATACCAGCAACACCCAGAAGTGCTGAAACAATTCATTGATTAAGTTTTACAGGATTGTTTACAAGCTTTTGTCGGTTACAGTAGAACACTTTTAATTGAATAGCCACTTTCCAGTGAAAAATTAATCAATTAACAGCAGTATTCAATTTACCCTTTACCCCAAAATGGCCAAACCTGGACAGCATTATTCACAAAAATCACCATTCAAGTTTCATTATTTTTTTCTATTTTTTGTCTCAAAAAAGTTAAAAAATTTATAGTAATTTATATATTTTTTATACTTACCAATGACCCAGACTTAGCTGGTGCTAACTCTAACAAAACCAGGGCCAAACACAAATTTTGCCCCCCAATCCCCAAAATTTGCATCCAAAACAAAAAGAAATCATGTCCTAAAGGACCTCCATACTATGCCTCTACTGCGCATGCGCAGTGACGCAGACGTCCCGAAATTGGCGCCAATTATCATTCTTACTGGCAGTGCCTGGTCAGCGCTTTGTACTCAGCGGGGAGGCAAGAGTTCTCAACTCCAGGGAGGGCTATCCCCGTCTGGGTCATTGGTAAGTATAAAAAATATATAAATTACTATAAATTTTTTAACATTTTTATACTGTACCAAAGACCCAGACTTAGCTGAATAGTAAACAGGCTGGAGGGCCTAGGACATAGAGGAAAATCCAATAAGCTCAACTATATAGTAAAGAGGTAACCCCTTAGGGAGAAAAGGAGTATTAGGCTTTACATGTATCTTTCTTATTTAATATTAAATTAGAAAGATACACTACCCTTAATAATTGAGCACAATAACATTCATGTTCTCTATTAACATCCAGTATAACCCTTATACTAATTATTTTTAAAGCAAGCCAATAAATAAAGTAGTCCAGAGAATTGAGACTCTTTATAGTCATTTAAAAGTGTCCGAGTATTGTATATTAAAGCCCGTTTGACACTTGACATATACAAATGCTTCACACCGAGCTACACTTTAAAAATAAGACATGAATGAATTTTAACATTACTATTACACTTTAAAAGCATCCCGGAAGCGACTCAGAAATACTGACTTGGAGGAGGCATTCCCTTGCTTTTCACTATAAAGCAGGTGACCTAAGGGAACACCCGCCCCCCCCCCCCCCTTCCCCTTGCCCTGGGTCAAATAGCCCAGAGCGAAGAGGGCAGCCGGACGGAGTCACTGCCGGAACAGAAAGCCTGCATAACTATAGTTGCAACTGTTTAGTGGACGACATTCTGAGCAACAGATAACGGACCTAAACAATGCAGGTCTCCAGAAATGGACTCAATATTTCTGAGATAAAAATTCGTAAATGTGGATGGCTGAGACCAATAAGCAGCCTTCATTAAATCTGTAATAGCAACACTATTAGCATAAGCCCAGGAAGTAGAAAGAGCTCTACTTCATGAGCAGAAATCTTAAGCACAGACTGCTGAGAAGAAGATAAATCTTCATAAGCAGTACGGATAGTTAATTGAATCCATCTAGCAACAGAATGGACTGAAATGTCCTTTCTATTAGGCATCAAAGACAGAAAGAAACGTTTCCGTCCCTTTCTGATAAACTGAGATCTCTGTTTATAGATACGTAATGCTCTAACAGGACAGAGTAAAGGCCTACGCCCGTCTGAAGACGGAAGAGCCTTAATAACAATAGGTTCCGGATATTTATTAGGAGCCTGATTCTTAGCTAAAAAACCCACATTAGTAGTGAAGGTGATAGTGTTCCCAACACTACGATAATGAGAATCATCCACCGATGATAAGATAAGATAAGGCATCTAAATTGGCTCTGTTAGACGCAATAGCTGTTTCCAACACCGCGGTTGGAATAGAAGCTGACGACGGTAATGATAGCTCTAAGTCTTCCGCCTCGTCGTCCATACGCAGAGGAACTCTCGGTATACCCTGTCCTGCCGTATCGAATTTATTCCTTGCATTAATGAAAGGCAGGTTGAGAGTATTAGCGGACAAGAAACCTGCTTTCCCGTCCTGGAAGCAAGTTTAAATATAGCGTCGTTCAATAATTCAAATGTTCTTGCAACATTATTGGACTGCGACGGAAACTCGGGAGCGATGTCCCTGAACCGCTCAAAAAATTCAGAGTCCAATGACACTATAATTCTCTTGTCCGGAACTGCAGCAGTCTGGCCTGACGGAACAACTTGAGGGAGAAAGTGCCGAATGAAGTCCACGGCAGCTTTATGTTGTTCCGAAAGGGATAGCTCCAAGTCATCCGTATCCCTTTCACCATCCGGTCGGACCTCATGATGTTCCCGGTCGTCCGCCCCCGATGCTTCGGTTGAGCGTACCGACCCAGCGCCGTCGGATAATTCTGGATCCGACACCGTTTCTGTCGGCTGCTGGGATACTGCGATAAGCTGTACTATCTGCACAAGAATGTCCGGCGTCGAGACCTGCGGAGGCGCAGTCTTTCGCTGCTTCGCCGAGGGCAGCTCCGCATCAGATGGCTCCCGCATACTTTTCCTATGCGAACGTCCGGAGTCCATCGGTCTCGAATCCCTGGCTGCCGGATGGTGTGACCTGGTCGCCGAAGAATCCTTGATCGGCGAAGCTGGTAATATATCGGCGGTCACGCAGCCAAGGTGCAGTCGTGTGCGCTGACGAGAAGAGGAAGCCTTAACAGTCTCTGCGGACTGCTTATACAACGGAGCGTCCCGAGCGACGGACGTATGCTCCACTAAAGACACATTTTGTACCACAACATCTGGTCCCAGATGTTGTTGTACGAGAGAGGGGCCTCTCTCGCTCGCGGCTCGGCTGGACCTGGACGAGCTAGGAACCGGACTCAAAGGCTTCCTCCGTTCTCGCTTACTATCCGCCGTCACTGGGTGTGCATCTATTATGTTTATAGTGCTCGCATCACCCAAAACTTCCTCTTGGACCGCATCGGACGAAGCCGGCTGCCGAACCATTCGGTGAATGGACGCTACACCGGGCGAGCTAGCGGACGACATTTGTCTAATCTCCATGAGCACTTTTGCCGCTAGCTCTGAATTCATTTGTGATGACGGACGCACACTTGTAGAAGATAACATGGAAACATCACCCTGTTCTGGTTCCTCTGAAATAGAAACTGAGAGAGTAGAGTGACCTTGCGGAGAAAGAGCCGGCATCGCCCTTTCTCCAGAAACAACATATCGTGACACACGTTTCCAATGTTTCTCATCCCAATATTCACATATAGGACAGGGATTAATGCGAGAACACTGACTACAATTAATACAATGATCATGAAAGTCAGAGGAAGATTTCTTCCTATTACAATTTGAACAACGTCCCTTCATTGTGAAAGAACAACAATAAGTCCTAGTTACTCGCAAAAACCCCTGACACAAAGATACATAATAACATGATCCATTAATAAATGAAAAAACAATTGCAAATCAAAATAATTTTGAAAAAATATTTTTTCAGCGAAGCCCAAGTTGCTGAAAAGTAACGTTGAGCCCCGATGGATCCGATGGCAAAGTGTGGTCAAAAATTTTAAATTTATAATAAATAATTAATGAGACACTTACGGATAATATAAATGTATCTTATAGTGAGATAAACTCCAGCAAAGGCAAACAGCCCCCCCTCAAAAAAGGCTGTTGCCAATGTAAACAAACAGTGTAAAAACACCAGAAAACATGACTCCAGGCACTGAAAAAACTGGCCCGGAATCAGTCATCAAATTACACATCTATCTGATGCAAAACAGAGACTCCCAGGGGAGAATCTGCAGAACATCAGATGGAAGATGCAGAACACAAACGTTATACACCCATGGGTGAAAACGTAACTATGGGGAAAATAACAGAAAACATTCTGTACCAAGCAACTCTCCCAGGAAATTTTAGAAATGAAATTTCTCAAAAATATGCCAAAAGCATGGGAGAATTGCAAGGGGGGACTTTACAAGGCTAGGGGAGAGGAAACACTGAATAAGCAGTGCAACATTTAGCAAGAATGACAACAAGAGGCCCATGCCTCGAAAATAGGCAACTTAACATAATTTCATCAAAAAATTTTAAGTACAGCCCTGATTATTTTTTGTCACTTCTTTTTCCTCTCCTCCTTCTGTCCTCCTTAGAATCACATTTTCTCCAAAAATTACGTGTCTGGGCATCCTTTTAAACTGAGATTTACAAGCACAAAAGATCAGTGAGATGTTGACTGATGAAGGGCCAAACAGAGAATGATAATTGGCGCCAATTTCGGGACGTCTGCGTCACACTGCGCATGCGCAGGTAGAGGCGTAGTATGGAGGGTCCTTTAGGACATGATTTCTTTTTGTTTTGGATGCAAATTTTGGGGATTGGGGGGCAAAAATTTGTGTTTGGCCCTGGTTTTGTTAGAGTTAGCACCAGCTAAGTCTGGGTCATTGGTACAGTATAAAAATATAGCTTATGAACGCCCTCACTGGAACAAGGTCAATGAGCTCATTCCAATGATGAGCCATAAGCTATGTTTTTTGATGCAAAAAATGAAAAAAGTTAGTTAATTCGAGAATTTTGTTTGCAAGTGTCATCTGCCTTTCGTGTTAGGTAAAGGGTAAACAGGGAT